>CAWUFW010019957.1:0-167645 GCA_963921515.1 Calotriton arnoldi
CCCATTCCCCAGGTCTGTGGAGGCTCCCATGTCCGGGAGCGTGTCTCCTTTGGGCCAGGCACCGCACCCCCTGCCCCTGTGTCCCCTGCTGCCCTGAGTGAGGAGTCTGTGTACCTCCTTCGCCAGCTCCATGTAGGGCAGACAGCCATGCTGAGTGTCCTCCATGCGCACACCGCGCTGTTGACTCAGCTGGTGTCGTTCATGGAGGAGCATCTCATCGGGCATGTCTGACCTACAGAGGGGCAATAGGTCCATGGACTCCTCCCTGACGGCAGCAGTGTCCCTCCTCAAACGGTCCCTCACCCCTCCTGCCTCTGCTCCATCCACACTCCCCAGCACCTTACCCATCCCAGGCACACACACACTGGCACACACCAGCACACACACATCCAGCACACTGACACACACGCCAATGACAAAACGCACACGCACGCACATTCAGGGGACTGAAGCCAGACTCACAGGGGATGGGGCCCTGGAACACACACACGCATCCACATGCACTGCGCAGTCCTCAGTTCCCTCTCCCTCCAAAGCACCCTCCCTTGCCTCACCTGCAACCCCAAAGTCACAGCAGCTCTTCCTCTGTGACCTCGGCCTCTTCCCCACCGATGAAGCTGCTCCAGCATCCCGGGGAAGAGGAAGCCCACCCACACGGAGCAGAGTGCCCCTCGCCCCCGGACACCCTCCCCCAGGCGCAGACGGACTGAGGCCCCCACCCGCAAGTCCCCCGGAGTGCTAAGAGCAAGACCCCGCCACCGCCCTGCAGCTCAGGCACAAGGTCTCCATCCTCCATCCCTCAGGCCCCCACTGCACAGGTGCCCCCACCACACCCTGCCCCAGGTTCCCCCACCCACAGATATACCATCCCCAAGATGCTCCGGCCTTCTCCCCCTGCCACTTGCTCTCCCAGCACCACACCCCCGCTGCGCTTGTCTGTGCCACTGATGTGGTGAGGGTGTCCCCCCTCTGTCCAACCCACCTTGCCTGTTCCCCATTCTCCTCCCCTGGAGGTAGGCACTGCAGTGGAGTCCACTACCGCCCTGTCTGACTTGGGCACTGCAGTGGCGGACCTGTCCACCCCATCTGCAGGGTCCACTGCAGTTGTGCCGGCACCCACGACATCTGTGTCATGCCCCCAGTTGTGCCGGCACACACCATGTCAGACACCTCCACTGCAGTTGTCAGTGGCTCTCCAGCACCCACCACCCCTTCCCTGACTCCCCCTGGTGAGCCCTGATCCTGTCACTGCGGTGCCTGGCCTGCCCCCGGTTGCCCCTCCTAGTGGATTGTCCCTGGTATTGTGCAGGCATGCGTAGGGTGACATCTGCCAGTGTCACCCTGTTTGAACTTTGACAATGGACTGGCCATTGGACTTTGCTCTTTTTCAGGACTTCGTTTGGCCTCAACACATATGCTGAATAAAGTAACTTTCTTTTCTCTAGTGCTCATGCTTCAGATGTACATGTTGTTGGTGCAGCTAACCATGCCCTTGCTGCAGTGATGGTGATATCTGGTCTCATGATTATGAAGTGTTACTGTGCAGGAACCCATGTGGTCCAGGGGAATGTGTCCTATCATGTGGTGTATCCATGTCATCAATAGCAGCATCTGAGGGTGTCATGTGTTCAGTATTTGGCAATGGGTTTCCTACTTACATTGGCAATTTCATATCTGTGGCTTCCACCCCTGCACATCTGTTGTGCCTGCCATCGTTGCATTTGTCTACTTCCCTGACCGTGTTGCCATCTCCAGTGGACATGCAGGTTTGGGCATCAATGGGGAGGGACTCATCCGTGTAGTCAGTGCAACATTGCTATACAAGTGTGTTGGATCTGTGCTGATGATTCCGTTGGCACATCCATGACCAGGCTGATGTGATGGGAGCCCTCATTTGGTGCTAATTGTTGATTGTGTGACCAAGTGCTCAGCTGACATGATGGGGCCCTACTGAGGCAACATATGGCACAGCTTTCCTCACACAGGAGTGGAGTCCCCTCATGGCAGTGTGTACACGTGTGACATTGCCTGCGCCCAAGGTGTGTGTTGTATGTGCATGTCTGTGTGTTCACTTCCATTCATCTGCGCATGCTGTGATCCCTAGTGTTGTACCTGTTTGTGATGCTTGCTGACTTGAGCTATGTTCCCCCAAAGTCTTCTCCCTGTGTTCTCTGTGATGTGGGTGCATGGCACATTACTGGTCATCAGGGTGTCACCCATAGGTGTGTTTGCTGTCAGGGCAGAGTTTGTGTGCTGACGCAGATGGGTCACAGTCAGGTTTCCCTTTGGCACTTGTTGTTTGCCCCTGTCATGTGATTTCCAGTTTGTGTTATCTTTCAGTGATTGTGACACGTTGTGTGTGTGACTGCTGGCACTCCTTAGGGTCCGGGCTGCAATGTTGGTTGTTGTCTATGTGTGTTCTTTGTGGGTGACCTTGGCTTCTTCATTGGTGTGTGACTGTGGCTGGGATCCCATTGGTCGGTGTGGTATTGCCGTCATGTCCATGTACAGCGTAGTGTGCAGTGTGTCAGACATTCAGGAGTCTTGTTGAGTGTCCATGTGTGATGTGTTTCTACACCTTGGTTCCCACCCACCACCCTGGAATAGTAATGGGTGCATGTGCAATGTCACCAGTGCATGTGTACTTCACTGCTGCACATTGTTGGAGGTCGAGGGTGTGGTCTTGAGTGTGTGCAGATGAGAGTTGTTGCCCGGCTAGTCCCCTGCCTCCATGTTGGCCTTGGCTTACTGGCCATGCTGATTGATTTGTGCTTGTGTAGGTGTGATGGTAGTTAGTTGCTCAGGACACCTGACTGTGGTTCACAGTGTGAACGACATTTAGCTTTGTCATCACAGTGGTATTTTTCTTCAGCCCAGGGTCACCACATTGTGGGGGCCCTGGGGAGTGGTGCTGTGGTGTGTCTGTGACTTGCTGTGTCAGTTGTTGTTCCTACGTGCCTGTGTGACATGTGTGTTTTGTGCTCCCTCTCACCTGTCAATGCCTGCTTGCCCACATAGGGGATTTGGATCCATGAGTTACCTTAGTGTGGCAGTGTATGCACATCTGTATGATTGGTATTCAGCTCTCCTCATGTGTTGTGTTGTTGACTGGGGACACTGGCACCCCACCCCTCACCTGCTGTGTATGATGACAGTGTTGGTCTGCCTGTTTGTGTTTGTGCATCTGCACCACTGCATTGGCATATCTTGGGTGTGCCATTGGCTGTATGTTGTTTGGTGTGTTTCCCCTGCTGTCCCTGGGACTCCTAGGTCATCGGTCAGCACAGTGATCATGGTTTGTGTGTCCCATTGCTGCCATGGTATGGTATCTGTTCACCTCACATCTGCTGTCTCCACAGGGTATCTGCATTTGTGTGCCCATTGGTGCAAATATGTGGGTCTGCATTCTGATGGTCACTTCTGTCATTGTGTCATTGATGACTGTTGACGGTCTCAGCCCCCATGGGTGTTGTTTGTCTGCACATGGCCAAAGGAATGTTTCATTTGCACTGCAGTATTTGGCTCCCCCAATTTATGTTGCAATGGGACACATACACTACTTTGCCACAGATGAGTTTTGGTTCTGTGACCAGGAATGATCCATGCAGTTTGGCAGTTGCAGCTCTTTCTTTGTCAACAATTACCTTTTGGTCACTGTGATGATGGGGGTTTAGACCCCATTGCCACAATGGTCAAAATGTGCTTCAGCTATGGACCCCACACTTGCCTTTTGGTCACTGTGATGATGGGGGTTTAGACCCCATTGCCACAATGGTCAAAATGTGCTTCAGCTATGGACCCCACACTTGCCTTTTGGTCACTGTGATGATGGGGGTTTAGACCCCATTGCCACAATGGTCAAAATGTGCTTCAGCTATGGACCCCACACTTGCCTTTTGGTCACTGTGATGATGGGGGTTTAGGCCCCATTGCCACAATGGTCATGGGCTGCTTGCATTGTGGGTGCCACACACATATATGTGTGGCACATGTGCTAGGGGTCACATTGTATGTTCAATGTCATGTTCGGTGTTGTAGGCATTTGACACAGCCTGCTCACACGCTTGTCATGGTGGTGGGGGATGTCTTAATCTTGCATTCCCTAGGTTGTGGTGTGCTTGTTGTGTCATGCATTGTCCATCCTATGAGTGGGGGTGGTAGTAGTGGTAGGCATCCAGCCCCCTGGCTAAGGGTGGTAGTAGTGGTGGGCATCCTGCCCCCTGGGTGAGGGTGGTAGTAGTGGTGGGCATCCTGCCCCCTGGCTAAGGGTGGTAGTAGTGGTGGGCATTCTGCCCCCTGGGTGAGGGTGGTAGTAGTGGTGGGCATCCTGCCCCCTGGCTAAGGGTGGTAGTAGTGGTAGGCATCCTGCCACCCTGGCTAAGGGTGGTAGTAGTGGTAGGCATCCTGCCACCCTGGCTAAGGGTGGTAGTAGTGGTAGGCATCCAGCCCCCCTGGCTAAGGGTGGTAGTAGTGGTGGGCATCCAGCCCCCCCTGGGTAAGGGTGGTAGTAGTGGTAGGCATCCAGCCCCCCTGGCTAAGGGTGGTAGTAGTGGTAGGCATCCAGCCCCCCTGGTTGAGGGTGGTAGTAGTGGTAGGCATCCAGCCCCCTGGCTAAGGGTGGTAGTAGTGGTAGGCATCCAGCCCCCTGGCTAAGGGTGGTAGTAGTGGTGGGCATCCTGCCCCCTGGGTGAGGGTGGTAGTAGTGGTGGGCATCCTGCCCCCTGGCTAAGGGTGGTAGTAGTGGTGGGCATCCTGCCCCCTGGGTGAGGGTGGTAGTAGTGGTGGGCATCCTGCCCCCCTGGGTGAGGGTGGTAGTAGTGGTGGGCATCCTGCCCCCTGGCTAAGGGTGGTAGTAGTGGTGGGCATCCTGCCCCCCTGGGTGAGGGTGGTAGTAGTGGTGGGCATCCTGCCCCCTGGGTGAGGGTGGTAGTAGTGGTGGGCATCCTGCCCCCTGGGTGAGGGTGGTAGTAGTGGTGGGCATCCTGCCCCCTGGCTAAGGGTGGTAGTAGTGGTAGGCATCCAGCCCCCTGGCTAAGGGTGGTAGTAGTGGTGGGCATCCTGCCCCCTGGGTGAGGGTGGTAGTAGTGGTGGGCCTCCTGCCCCCTGGCTAAGGGTGGTAGTAGTGGTGGGCATCCTGCCCCCCTGGTTGAGGGTGGTAGTAGTGGTAGGCATCCAGCCCCCCTGGCTAAGGGTGGTAGTAGTGGTAGGCATCCAGCCCCCCTGGCTAAGGGTGGTAGTAGTGGTGGGCATCCTGCCCCCTGGGTGAGGGTGGTAGTAGTGGTGGGCATCCTGCCCCCTGGCTAAGGGTGGTAGTAGTGGTGGGCATCCTGCCCCCTGGGTGAGGGTGGTAGTAGTGGTGGGCATCCTGCCCCCTGGGTGAGGGTGGTAGTAGTGGTGGGCATCCTGCCCCCTGGCTAAGGGTGGTAGTAGTGGTGGGCATCCTGCCCCCTGGGTGAGGGTGGTAGTAGTGGTGGGCATCCTGCCCCCTGGGTGAGGGTGGTAGTAGTGGTGGGCATCCTGCCCCCTGGCTAAGGGTGATAGTAGTGGTAGGCATCCTGCCCCCTGGCTAAGGGTGGTAGTAGTGGTAGGCATCCTGCCCCCTGGCTAAGGGTGGTAGTAGTGGTAGGCATCCTGCCCCCTGGCTAAGGGTGGTAGTAGTGGTAGGCTTCCTGCCCCCTGGCTAAGGGTGGTAGTAGTGGTGGGCATCCTGCCCCCTGGGTGAGGGTGGTAGTAGTGGTAGGCATCCTGCCCCCTGGCTAAGGGTGGTAGTAGTGGTAGGCATCCAGCCCCCCTGGCTAAGGGTGGTAGTAGTGGTGGGCATCCTGCCCCCTGGGTGAGGGTGGTAGTAGTGGTGGGCATCCTGCCCCCTGGCTAAGGGTGGTAGTAGTGGTGGGCATCCTGCCCCCTGGGTGAGGGTGGTAGTAGTGGTGGGCATCCTGCCCCCTGGGTGAGGGTGGTAGTAGTGGTGGGCATCCTGCCCCCTGGCTAAGGGTGTTAGTAGTGGTGGGCATCCTGCCCCCCTGGGTGAGGGTGGTAGTAGTGGTGGGCATCCTGCCCCCTGGCTAAGGGTGGTAGTAGTGGTGGGCATCCTGCCCCCTGGGTGAGGGTGGTAGTAGTGGTGGGCATCCTGCCCCCTGGCTGAGGGTGGTAGTAGTGGTAGGCATCCTGCCCCCTGGCTAAGGGTGGTAGTAGTGGTAGGCATCCTGCCCCCTGGCTAAGGGTGGTAGTAGTGGTGGGCATCCTGCCCCCTGGGTGAGGGTGGTAGTAGTGGTGGGCATCCTGCCCCCCTGGGTGAGGGTGGTAGTAGTGGTAGGCATCCTGCCCCCTGGCTAAGGGTGTTAGTAGTGGTGGGCATCCTGCCCCCTGGGTGAGGGTGGTAGTAGTGGTGGGCATCCTGCCCCCTGGCTAAGGGTGGTAGTAGTGGTGGGCATCCTGCCCCCTGGGTGAGGGTGGTAGTAGTGGTGGGCATCCTGCCCCCTGGCTAAGGGTGGTAGTAGTGGTAGGCATCCTGCCCCCTGGCTAAGGGTGGTAGTAGTGGTAGGCATCCTGCCCCCTGGCTAAGGGTGGTAGTAGTGGTAGGCATCCTGCCCCCTGGCTAAGGGTGGTAGTAGTGGTGGGCATCCTGCCCCCCTGGGTGAGGGTGGTAGTAGTGGTGGGCATCCTGCCCCCCTGGGTGAGGGTGGTAGTAGTGGTGGGCATCCTGCCCCCTGGCTAAGGGTGGTAGTAGTGGTGGGCATCCTGCCCCCCTGGGTGAGGGTGGTAGTAGTGGTGGGCATCCTGCCCCCCTGGGTGAGGGTGGTAGTAGTGGTGGGCATCCTGCCCCCTGGCTAAGGGTGGTAGTAGTGGTAGGCATCCTGCCCCCTGGCTAAGGGTGGTAGTAGTGGTGGGCATCCTGCCCCCTGGCTAAGGGTGGTAGTAGTGGTGGGCATCCTGCCCCCTGGCTAAGGGTGGTAGTAGTGGTAGGCTTCCTGCCCCCTGGCTAAGGGTGGTAGTAGTGGTGGGCATCCTGCCCCCTGGGTGAGGGTGGTAGTAGTGGTAGGCATCCTGCCCCCTGGCTAAGGGTGGTAGTAGTGGTAGGCATCCAGCCCCCTGGCTAAGGGTGGTAGTAGTGGTGGGCATCCTGCCCCCCTGGGTGAGGGTGGTAGTAGTGGTGGGCATCCTGCCCCCTGGCTAAGGGTGGTAGTAGTGGTGGGCATCCTGCCCCCCTGGGTGAGGGTGGTAGTAGTGGTGGGCATCCTGCCCCCTGGGTGACGGTGGTAGTAGTGGTGGGCATCCTGCCCCCTGGCTAAGGGTGTTAGTAGTGGTGGGCATCCTGCCCCCTGGGTGAGGGTGGTAGTAGTGGTGGGCATCCTGCCCCCTGGCTAAGGGTGGTAGTAGTGGTGGGCATCCTGCCCCCTGGGTGAGGGTGGTAGTAGTGGTGGGCATCCTGCCCCCTGGGTGAGGGTGGTAGTAGTGGTGGGCATCCTGCCCCCTGGCTAAGGGTGGTAGTAGTGGTGGGCATCCTGCCCCCTGGGTGAGGGTGGTAGTAGTGGTGGGCATCCTGCCCCCCTGGGTGAGGGTGGTAGTAGTGGTAGGCATCCTGCCCCCTGGGTGAGGGTGGTAGTAGTGGTAGGCATCCAGCCCCCTGGCTAAGGGTGGTGGTAGGGCATCCAGCCCGCCCTGGGTGAGGGTGGTAGTAGTGGTAGGCATCCTGCCCCCTGGGTGAGGGTGGTAGTAGTGGTAGGCATCCAGCCCCCTGGCTAAGGGTGGTGGTAGGCATCCAGCCCGCCCTGGGTGAGGGTGGTAGTAGTGGTAGGCATCCAGCCCCCTGGCTAAGGGTGGTAGTGGTGGTGGGCATCTGGCACCCCCTGGCTAAGGGTGGTTGTGGTGGTTGGCATCCAGCCCCCTGGGTTGGGGTGGTGGCGCGCATTCAGGCCCCTGTGTGCATATGTGGCATTGGTGATGGGCATCCCGCCCCTATGGTGCTGCTGTTGCAAGTATATTCAGATTCCCAGTGTATGTGTGTGATGTGTCGTGTACGTGTTGTATGTGTTTTGTGGTTGGTGTCTGACTTACCTTCTGCGCCGTACGCGTCCGTGCCTGTTCCGGTAGTAGATGTAGAATATTGGTATGATCGGGACGAAGGGATTCATGGTTGGTTCGTGTCGTTCGTCCTTCTCGTTGCTTCGCGTCGTCCTCGTCGCTTGGCTTCGTCCTCGTCGCTTCGCTTCGTCCTCGTCGCTTCGCGTCGTCCTTGTCTGTGCTGTGTTCGTCTCGTAGCCGTGGATCGTGTTGTGGCGCGATTCGGAGCTTATGTGCGCCTCTCCCGGATGCTTTGACGTGCCGTGCGTGGCGGCGGGTTCGGCGCGTACGGAAAGCGCATCGTACTTGTCCGGCCGGACGGGGCTGCATTTTCCCTTCCGTGCGACTCGATTCGGCGTTTCCGGATTCGCCTCGGTCGGAGAACAGGACCTGGTTTGGGTGAGTACGGCTCGGCCGGGATTTTTGCTGTTGTGCGCATCGTACTTGCTCGTTCGGTGTGCTGTACGGATCGGTCGGGAAACTGGCTTTCGCATGGCTTTTTCCCGACCGAATAGTATTGGGTGCGCCTCCGACCGAGATCGGAATCGGCCCCTCAGTTGTGAAACTCCAGACAAGCGAGAATTTTACTATTTAGCACTTCTCCAACTGTTCAAACCATGGCGTACCGAAAGTGAATTACTTGGAGATTTCGACTGCTACGAAGATTCATTTAATGCATGTAAAGATAGCATTGCATGTTCAATTTTTCCTACATATTTAAAAATGTTGAATGATGAAGTTGAACAGGAAAAGACAGCTGAAGTTGCAAATGAAAGTTCTCAAGATAGTCAAAGTTCTGGTCCATGTAGTCAAGATCCACTTGGACAACCAATAGTGGAAAATGAAGCAGCAATTGCTATGCATGAAGTGGAAATTGCAATGCAACAAGCACAAGAGGAGAATATTACATTGGAAAAGTTAGAAGAACAAGTAAATATTGAACAGAAAGAAATATATGTACAAGTGAGAGAACAGATAGAACATGGTTTGTTGCATGAAAAAAGAATGTGTATGTTCATCATTTAAACCTATTCTGATGTACATCAGTGGTCAAGCTGGAATGGGTAAAAGTTTTTTAATGAAAGTTTTGACCAGTTATCTTAAAAAAACTACTGGTTCACATTTATCTTGTGTAGTAACAGCTCCAACTGGATTAGCTGCGCACAATGTTAAAGGAATTACTTTGCATAGATTACTAATGTTACCAGTTGAGCATGATAATAAATTAGAATATCAGAAGTTGTCTGGAGAAGCTTCTTATGAAGTGTCAAGAGTGCTGAAGAAGATGAAACTTTTAATTATTGATGAGGTGAGCATGGTCTCAAACGTAATGCTTGCTTTCGTGCATTTAAGAATGCAACAGGTATTAAAAACAGATTACGACATTCTCTTTGGAGGAAAACATTTAATTGTATTTGGAGATCTGCTACAACTAACTCCTGTAAAAGGAGAACCAGTCTTTAAAACTCTTCTACATGAAGACACTAGGAAATCTTTGGGAAGTATGGGAAATGTGAATCTCTGGGTAAATTTTGAATATAAAGAACTCACTCAGAATATGCGACAAGCAAGTGATGAAGATTATGGAAATATTCTGAAAGATGTAAGAATTGGTGTTCTAAGCAAACATGGTAAACAAAGCGTTACAAAGTCGTCTACTAAAGAACTTGTTTACAACTGAAAACACACCAGCAGGAGTACTGTACAAGAACATTGCAGAAAAAAGTCAATACTTTGCTTAATGCCTACACTGGAAGAGTGTTATACATTTAATCAAGAGCTTCTGAAATTGGAAAATCAAGGGTGGAGGGCTATGGCAGAACCCACCTGCACGTAGCTCAGGTGATGATCGCCCCACCCCGTACCTGGAAGCTTGGCCTGGTCCGTTGGGAATTGATGGCAGCGTGAAGGACGTGTGCGGCTTGGAAAGGACTTGACGGGGCGGAGTGAGTGCAGCGGTCGCTGTTTGAATTGCCGGCTGCAGGGAGGTAGCGAGAGCGTTGTTGCAGTCCCGTCTTGGTTTCGGCCCCGCTCAGGCTGCTTGCCCAGTTGTTGGCGTGGAGAGCGTGGGGAGCGTGGAGAGACCCGGCCAGTGCTGGTTGTGCCGGGAGGCGGCTGTTCTCCCCTGCTCATTCAGGACGGCAGTTTTGACCCGAATTTTTCCAGAATGGAAAGTGAGGCTCGGAGTGGGCTAAAGAGGCTGCTGCAGGATTTCCGTTTGCTTTTTTTGATGGAGGGCTTCTTTTTGAGGTAACTGCTTGAATAAGGCAGGCTGAATAAGGTGAGGAGTAAAAGGAGGGTGTTCTCTGTTCGTGACTTTTGTGACTTTTTGGTTCCCAGAGGTTTTAAGGGAAAAAATTAATAACATAAAACGAAATTCACCTCAATGGGAAGACACACTAAGAATCCTAACTCACCCATTCAGCCAGTTACGAATATGCCCGCCAAAACAAAAATTTGCACTACACAGATGAAGTTAACTTCTGCAATCTCCGCAAAGGCTGAGCGCGAGTGCATGCAAAAAGCCCACCAAGGCTCCAGAGCGAGTCCCATGTGCTCTGAGGATGAAGTCTTGGTCCAAGGAGAGGTGGGCCAAGCGAGCTCGGGTATTGCATGCCAGAGATTAATAAATCCAACTCCAGAGGAAACTGAGGGAGGCAGCGAAACTCCAGGTCTAGCTTTGATGGGAGAGAGCCTGGATAATAATCCTCTAGTGGACAATTATGAGAATATACAAGAAAGTCTTTCTAGTTTACCTCTGAGCAAAGCTAAGGAATATCTGATGTTTCAGAAATCTAAGGCCCCTCAATCTCTTCTGCATCCTCCATCCCCATCTCCGCAGCACCAGGCTTCCAATCAGGCTCCTAAGCAGGATAGACACAGTGCAACTGACGCACGGATTGTACAGTCTCAGTCTCAGTCTCAATCTTGTCCTGAAATAATCGCTCTGGAATCCTCTCTGCTTTTTCAACCACTGGTAAATCCTCTGCCTCCAGTACCATCATCATCGGCAATGGCTGAGGTCATCTCGGAAACTACTACGGAACTTGCAATCGGGGCCAGTCCTATTTTTCAGTGCGATATAAAAAGTATGCTCAATCTTATCCTCGATGAGATTAGGGAAATGAAGGCCACACAAGCAATGGAAACTGCAGCACTACATGCTCGTCTTTCCAAAATTGAAGAGGTAGTGGGGGCATTGCCATCCAGGCTGCAGGAGGCCGAATCTAGAATCTCTCAGTTAGAGGATCAGATGACCTCAATTCAGCAGCAGGTCTTAGTGGACAAAAAACAAAAGAATTTGCTGGAGATAAAGCTCGAAGAATTAGAGAATCATTCACGGCAGACTAATCTGCGGTTGGTTGGGGTTCCAGAGGGCTGCGAAGGGTCTCAACCAGTACAATGGGTTGAGCCCTTTATAAAGGAGACAGTACTTCCAGAAGTTTCAGGGGACCTTACGATCACTCACGCCCATAGAGTCCCAGCACAGCCTTTTCTGAATTCTAGACTACCCAGAACTATTTTAGTTAATTTTTCAGATTATCGTTTGAAGGAGCAGATTTTGACTAGGGCAATACAGAAGAAGCAATTCTCATCACGAGAGGTTCCCAACTGCCGCATATTTTCGGATATGAGTGCAGCGGCAGCACGTTGCCGCAAGGAGTTTGTTAAGCTCCTTTATTTGTTTAAAGCACAGGGAGCTCAAGCGGCTATTGCCCAACAGTCGAAACTTCGAGTTTTAGTGTACGGCAAGTTCCACATGTTTACAAGTTTAGATGAAGCTCAGGAACTTCTGCAGCAAATCACGAAGGACAAGTAAAGGGACTTTATTGTTTGATATGAAGGACATTTGTGTTTTTGCTGTCGGTTTTTGCTTTTTGTTTCTTCTATTGTCTTCTTTTTCAGGTCGGGGGCGGTGCATCACACCGGGGTGCAATATCATGGCACCCGATTCCAAGGGTCCAAAGTTTGGGCAGGCAGAGGGTAAGGCGGGCAATTCCCCATCTGCCAGTAGTGGGAAGGGTCACAGGGTTTTGGGGTGGGTTTGGGTGTGGGTCAGGACACTGAGGGAGGGTGGTGGTGCAGAAAAAGGAAATGAGCAGAATTATTTAAAACATCATATTAGAAGGAAGGGTATGTTCACTGACGTTTTGGATCTAAGCAGAGGTGTTAATAATGGATAAAAGGTCCGCATTATATCGATTAATGTAAATGGCATCTCGAACAAGCGAAAGTATGGTGGGTTGATAAGATGGTCGGCGGCATTCTCTCCCCAAATTTTGTTTTTGCAGGAAACTCACCTTAAAACTAATCAGCCTAATCTGTTTATCCCTAAAAGTTTCTCTAAGGCATATTTTGCTTCAGCCCAGGCAGCAATAAGGGGGTTGCTATTTATTTTGGACGAGGGTTAAACTGGGATATTACTCAAATCTATAGAGATCCATATGGCAGATGGATTTGGATTGTTGCAAGGGTGAATGGCAATATGTTGAATTTTGTGAACTATTACGCACCAGTCGTAGATGATTTTGGGGCGCTTAAACGTATTAATGATAAAGCTAGAACAGCGGTGGGCCCAAACATTTTAGGAGGTGATTTTAATTTTATACCGGATTTGCAATTAGATACATCGAATAAAGCAAAAAAGCAGATGAAACCCGGGACCAAAAAGCTGATTGATGTCATGAAACAGGATCATCAATTGGCAGATCCTTGGCAAAGGGCTCATGGTGTAGCTAAACAGTTTACCTATTATTCTAGTCAATTTAGGTCCGCTTCACGGATTGATTTCTTTTTAGTGTCACGTTCCCTGAGCTGTTCGAATACTGAGATTATGGCCAATTCTTTTTCAGACCATTCTTTAGTAAAATTTGAAATTGATTTAGTACTGGGGGTGAGAGAAAAATCCAGGTGGCAGATGGATAGACTTCTCTTAACCAAACAACAGTGGATAATGAGTATGCGAGAATGGATTAGGGAGTTTTTAGGATTAATATCGGCACCGCGAGGCTTTACTCAGTTTGGGGGGCCTTTAAAGCCTCAATACGAGGACAAATGATTGCTTTTATGGCAGAACAAGTTAGAGAACGCAAAGCTCGAATTAAAGAACTCCAGAAAGCTGTTGATGTGGCCTTGGTAAAAAGAGAGGTTCCTTTGGGAGGGGACAGCGCGCTGGAGAGGAACTAACCAGGGCCAAGCAGGAATTGAGGGAGTTTTTTATTATGGAAGAGATAAGTAGTTCAAGAGCATACCAACAGAGAATTTACGAAGAAAGCCAGATGGTAGGAAAATTATTGGCATGGTCAACTAGAGTCAAACAAGAAGCGGCGGTAATTGATGAAGTGGCAATTCCGGGGACACAGAGTATAGTTTCTGAACAAGATAATATCTCTAAAAGTTTTGTAGATCACTATAAAGATCTCTATTCAACCGACTATCAGGTATCTAAACGAGCTATTCAGTCTTACTTTGATGATTTAGTCCTCCCTCAGCTCTCTACAGGACAGAAAGAGGCTCTAATGGCCGACATTTCAGCAGAAGAAATCTCTAGGGCTTTGGCCTCAATGCCTGGAGGTAAGGCCTGTGGAAATGACGGTCTTCCATCTGAATTTTATAAGGCTTTATCATAAGAGTTACTTCCATTTCTGCTCGAGCTATTTAATCATGTTAAAGTGGGAGGGGACATTCCAGTGGCCTTTAAAGAATCATCAATAGTTAGTTTCGTAAAAAAGGGAAAAGTCCTAGGGAGGTTGGCTCCTATAGGTCAATCAGCCTCTTAAATGTAGATTACAAACTACTGATGAAAATATGGGCCAATCGATTCACCTCTGTGGCCTAACATGCAATACATGTAGATCAATCTGGCTTTATAACAGGCCGGTCAATGTCATCAAATACTGTTTTCTAATTCAAGCAATTGATTATTTTAATACTCACCAAACCCCGCAATAATAATGATGGTCGATGCCGAGAAGGCATTCGACCTTGTGAATTGGGGAGCGATTTTTATGGCCTTGAAAGGTTTGGATTTCCAGCGCAAACCATTACTATGCTCCAGAACATATATCAAGGAGCCCAGGCTCAGATTAGGATAAATTCAAAATCGGTAGGCACAATTGCTATTAAACGTGGGACCCGGCAGGGTTGTCCCCTGTCGCCAGTTTTATTTACTTTCTTCATAGAGCCTTTAGCCATGAGGATTCGGGATAATATAGGTATAAAAACTCCAATAGAGGGGATGTCGAAAATAAAATTATTGCAGATGACATCATACTTTATCTTAAACCGGAAAAACAAAATATTGATGGGAGTTTAAGGGAGTTCACTCAGTTTAAGGCAATTGGAGGATATAAAATCAACCATAAAAAAACTGAAGTATTGGCGTTAAATGTCTCCTGTAATTTTCTTCCAGATAATTTAAAACAACAAGCATACTCTCCTGAGCCGATTCGCTATTTGGGAATCTATGTCTCAAACCAATATGCGGATCTATTTAGGCTAAATTATGAAGCAACACTGTGTAAAATTAAAGATCTATTGGGAAAATTGGTACTTCTTCCCCTTTCATTGATAGGGCGTGTTGCCCTAATTAAGATGTCAGTACTACCCTTATTAATTTTTCTTTTCGCAAATATTCCGATCAAAGTTAATACAGCTTATTTTAGAGAATTGGAAAAATTATTTCGCCAGTTTATTTGGAATAAAAAAGCATCTAGGTTAAAATGATCAATTGTTCAATTGGATATAAGGTGGGGTGGGCTAGCACTCCCCCATATTCGCACTTATTATGAAGCCGCGTTTATGGATATTTTAGTTTGGTTGCTCGATAATAGGGGATCTTTGGATGGCTTTTTCTTTAGGAAGATGGCCCATGAAGCTGGAACTCAGCTTCCGGTCTTCTTAAAAACATCAAAACTGCCTAAAAAAGTAAGATACAAGACGCTTCAAGTATGTTCAAATAGACTCCAGAAATTTGTTTCTCAAAAGGCTCAGTCCTCGGGATTTGAATATCTGGGCTTGACAGAGGCCAGAAGTTTGGGCCTCTTCATTCGCAACAGTCATGTTAAACTTTGGGAATTAAAAGGTTTTAAAGAGCTAGGTCATTTCATAATAGGAGGTAGATGTGTTAACTGGGAGGAGGTTCAGGCTAGATGCGGTATGCAGAGCAGGTTACTCTTTTTTAGCTTCCTCCAGCTTAGATCCTTGATAAATAAATATATATCTCCAGGAAACATAGGTACCTCCTCGGCCCTTGCTGCTGTGTTTAGAACTAAATTGCGAGGGATAGGGAATTGGCATCGAGTCTTTCAAAATCAAGGGGAGCCTCTTGTTGTTACTAATTTTTGGGAAAAAATGAAAAATGAACTGTCTTGCAATTTTTCAATTAGAGAATGGCAAGTTATCGCCCAACACGGCAGCAAGGCACTCAGAGCCGCAAACTTCAAAAGGATGGCATTCCTGTCCCATTGGACGGCTTATTATACCCCATATGCTTTGCATAAAATATATCCCAAGGTCGAAAATAAGTGTTTTTGTTGCCAGCAGGTTGGTGAGGGTGGCTGGTTACATGTTTCTTGCACATGCTCAAGGGGAGCCGCATCGCTGGAGTTGGGGGACTGCAAGTCCCAGGAAGCCTGCCTGCCTGCCTGCTGGTGATGCGCTGCAGCTGAGCGCAAGGGAAAGCCTACATCACGCCTCGCGGCACCCGCTTCGCGGGAGCCGCATCGCTGGAGTTGGGGGACTGCAAGTCCCAGGAAGCCTGCCTGCCTGCCTGCTGGTGATGCTCTGCAGCTGAGCGCAAGGGAGAGCCTACATCACGCCTGGGGGCACCCGCTTCGCGGGACGCGCGCGGGCGAAGCCCGGCCAAGGGCGGGCCCGTCTGAGCCCGTCGGAGAGAGGCTGGGCGCCCCCACTGAGCGCCCGAATAACCTAAGGTCATTCCTGCAAAATATTCTAATTTATTTAGCATATCCCAAGGTCGCAACTAATCGGAAAATTGATTAGGGCCACTGCCAGAATTTGATCTACACTATAAGATGAATAAGCGCGATGGGAAGGGGAGAAACGCGCTACATAGTGGTGGCGTGGCCGGGACACTGGACCAATTTCTAGTTAGAGCAACCTCTGTTCTTGAACATGAGATAACTCTCACAGAGCGTCGCCTATCCCTTGACCCTTTACTGTCGAAAAGATCATCTCTGGGTGCCCTGGCGTCTGTATGCTCCCCTGACCGCTGTTTGAATACTGCTACTAGTACCATTAATATGGCAAGTGACCTCCTACAGCTCCCAAATGGGTTATTGGAAGTGCCTATTAGACAGCCTCCGGATGAGATCGTCCAAGAGCCTGCCACAACTGGCCCACTCCAACGAATTTCCACGCGGTCTGTGTCTGTGCCCCTAATTAAAAACAAAAGTCTTGAAGCAACCCCAGAACCCATAGTCAAGAGGAAGAGGGGAGGGGATCCACAGCGACCAAGAATCGCAAAAATTCCTAGAATAAACAAAACTGGAGGAGGTGCTACCGTGGATTTACCTATTATAGTAGACCGTTCACCTCCAACTGCTGGAATGCCGAATCTTGACTTAACAGGCGATTTATGCTCCGAAGCTAATGAGGCAATGTGGAAGAGATTAGAAAACCTAGTCCAGACTTCTTTAGATCCTATTAATTATACACTGTGTCAGATTGAGGAAAGACTGAATAGTTTTGAATTACAGGCTAAATCTAATCTCTGTGTCCTTGAGGGACTTCTTGTTCAAACCAAGCTGCCACCAGTGCCTATACCTCGCAAGTCCAGCAACACTGTCCCAGCAAAACCAATGGGTTTAAAATTATCGGCAATGAACCCGTTAATTTCTAGGAAGACCCCTATCGCAGCTACCAATCTAGATGCTTCTATGGCTGCTACGATTGAGAATACCGCTGAGCTAGGGAACACGTCGAGTGAATTCGCTCAATCTATCCCAAGCATGCCGGGCGATGAACGCCCCTCGGTAGAGACAGTAGCATCTAACGTGTCAATGGCAAATTCAAATAATAGTTGTGCCATAGGAAGACAGGTTAGTTCCGTACCAGGGACACATGATGATGAAGAATCGTCAACGAAGCATGGAAGATTGGATCATAGCATAGCCCTAGAATGTCCACCGACCCTACATCTTCCTCCGGCAGCTGCTCCGTTGGTGGTGGTTCTGAGGAATGTTCCAGTATTGCGGGAAGGACAGATTGAAACTACTGAGCAACTATTATTAAAAGTTATGCATTGGTTGGACTTACCTATTGAAGGGCGTTGGGATTTGGGATGGGGATATCTATAATCAAATGATTATGGCCAGACGATTTGCCTGGATAGGACCCTCCAGGAAAGAAGGGAGGGGTGACTGTGTAGTTGTCAATTTTAATAATGTGTATGTTGTTAGATTTCTTTTGGATCGATTGGGTAAAAACCCAGGGAGTTATTCAGATAAAATTTTTGTTTTGCCATTAGGGTTCTTTTATCTCCACCCCTCAATAGGGAGGGGTTTACCAAGTGGGAGGGGTTTACCAAGTGTAGTGAGTCAGCCCCAGGCCCCACTAAGAAGCATATATAGATCCTTAGATTTGAATCTTGTTAATAGATTCGCCCCTTTGTCTGACCTAGATGCATGCGACTGACTACAATCAGTCACCCCAACTCTGCCAGAGAATATCGATAATTAGTTCCAATTATCTAGAGGGCACAGAGATCTTGACAACCCGAGCTTTGGGTGGTGTTCCGACTCCTTCCTCATTATCATTGATGTCTTGGAATATTGCCGGTCTACCAGCTAAAAGTGTAAATCTCAATCCTTCAGAACACACTGAACGTCAAGCCAAAAGTGTAGGTACTTTATGTAAGATCATATCTTGGAATATTGCGGGCTTATGTAATAAGATGAATAATCAGATATGGTGCGAACTAATTTTAAATTATGATATACTTTGCCTACAAGAGACGTGGACAGTAGATCCGATCTCTATAAACGGTTATAAAACGTTTCATATGCCAGCAGTGAAGGGGCCAATGGGTAGAGCAAAGGGGGGGCTTTGTGTATATGTGTCGAACAAAGTTATGATAGATAAAATAGAGTCAAAGTGGGGAAACAGATACTACCAGCTGATTAAACTAGGGGTAAGCAGGACTCATTCTATTATCTTGATAAATTTTTATAATAATATCCCCTTAGACGAGTTTGGAAAGGTATTAAAAGAAATTTCCACTGACCTTACTGTGACAACTAGGGTTACCTCAAAGGAAATCATGATCATTATAATGGGGGATTTCAATTGTTCATTGTGTACTCATGAAGACATTAGAATCTGTGGGTTAGACGATGAAGAAGGAATATGTGGCATCCACTTTTTCCATAATATGGCAGGGGAGTTATTGAATGACTTGATGGCTAGTTATGACCTGGGTTTTGTAAATGACCTAGTGGATAACACAAACATCATGCTGCCAACATTTAACGGGAGGGGCCTATCATCAACCATTGATTTTATACTTGCATCTCATAATGATGCAGCAAGAATACATTCTTTTAAAGTTGGGGATAGCCCCCTGAGTGATCATTTCCCCCTCTGTCTAACGATTATATTGCCATCGCTTAGATCACAGAGGGTAGATAGCAGCATAGAAGAAGTAGGGACGTTAAAATTGGATAAATTAAATGGTTTTACTTTAAAGTGGACTAAGGTCGACCCGGAAGTAATTTTGAAACAACTACTCATGAGGCATAAAACCGATGTTGTTACCTGCTTGAGCGAGAGGGTACCACCAATGGGCATACTAGCCGCATTTCAGATAATAACAGCGGGGATAAGGGAATTATTACTTGTCCAAAACAAGATTAAAGTTAGGAGCCAAGGTTGGTTCGACAAGCAGTGCACGCAAGCACATAATGAACTTAAAATAGAGCTGCATAGGTACCCGAGAATTGGTGATAATGTCAAGAAGGTGAGGTCAGATTACAGGTTGGCACTCAAAGACAGGAAAGATGCTTGGAAGAATGAAGCTTGGGAAGCGCTCCATCAGGCGGCACTGCATAAAGACAGTGCAGCCTTTTGGCGCGCAGTTAAAACCCCATATTTACAACCAGTGGGGGGTCCCTCTATAGAAATTGCCGTATCAGAAGAAGCCTGGGTTAGGCACTACGCAAGGATTTATGGCGGAGAGGAATTTATTAATGCGCCCCAGTTAGCAGTTTCACGAGAGGAGGGGGATAGTATAGACTTGAAATTCAACTTGGGGGAAGTGGAAAGAGCAATTGCAGCAAGTAAGGGAGGTAAAGCACCTGGCCCCGACGGAATACCGGTGGACTTGTTTAAGTCCAATATCCCCCTATGGGGGCCAACACTGACCCAGGTTTTTAACGCCAGTTGTGAGGACGCGATGCCAAAGACTTGGGGGGAGTCGATCATAGTCCCTATATTTAAAAAAGGGGATCGTAATGACCCGGGAAGTTATCGCCCTATCTCTCTCCTGGACTCCCTGGTAAAAGTAGCAGGTAGAGTCATACTGGAACGTCTTCAGACCTGGGCAGAAGAAAATCAAATCCTATCGGATATACAGTATGGCTTCCGAGGGGGTCTTGGGACAACTGAGCAGAGTGTTAACCTTGTGTTATTGATGGGTAAATATATTAAAGTCAAGAAGGGAACCCTGTTTTTGGCATTCGTGGATCTCACGGCGGCGTTTGATAGGGTAATTCATGATAGATTGTGGGATACCCTTAATGTGGCGGGTGTGGATCTCCATATTATTTGTTTTTTACGTTCCTTGTATACTGGTGCCTCAGCTACAGTGTGCTTTGGTATAAGGGGTGAGCGTACTGCTTTGTTTTCCATCAAAAGGGGGGTCAGACAAGGTTGCGTACTGGCCCCTTTTCTTTTTAACTTATATACAAATGGTCTGGAATGTGCACTACTCAGGAATAACCAGGATTTTCCCTCAGTAGGTGGCCGACCCATACCGGCCCTCCTCTACGCGGATGACGCGGTATTAATGTCTAGAACTCAAAATGGTTTGCAAAGGGCCCTAGACAGCTACACAAA
The DNA here is from genome assembly GCA_963921515.1 of Calotriton arnoldi. Lineage (NCBI taxonomy): Eukaryota > Metazoa > Chordata > Amphibia > Caudata > Salamandridae > Calotriton > Calotriton arnoldi. The sequence continues at coordinate 20,137 of CAWUFW010019957.1, forward strand.
TTTTATGAGGGATCTTGGGTTATCAATTAATAAGTCAAAGACATATATTATGAACTGTGGTGGGAGAAGCACAAAACCAAAGGCCATGTTTGTGGATGGACAGAAATTGGCAACCACCAAGAGTTTTGCGTACCTCGGTATTTTATTTAATCAAAGTGATAACTGGTCAGAGGCAGTGTTAACGAGAAAGCTAGTATTGACAAAGACTATAGCCGCCCTTACCTCCTTTTCAAAGAAGTTAGGTAGGAAACCCCCACTTGAATTAATCCAGATCTATAAGGCGAAATGCATTACATCAGCGATGTATGGGGCGGGAGTGTGGGGCTTTGTTAACGTTCACCCAATTCAAGTGGTAGAAAATTCTTTTACAAGGTATCTTTTAACAGTTCCGGGTAGCACTTCTTCTTTTGCCTGTCACGAGGAGTTGGGATTACCGTTCATTTCGGATTTGATAAAAATGGAGCCCATCCTGTTGTGGCACAGCGTGTGGTTAAAAGAAGAAACCAAGCTAAATAGAGAGATATTACAAGACTGCCTTAAACTAGAGGGGGCGCTAAAAATCCCTTGGGTTAAGTACGTGCATAATTTTATGAAGGACATAGGGCACGAAGAATACTTCATCAACCCAATCAAAATGCAACAAATTTCAAGAAAGGATTTAAGAATGGAGGGCCTTAAACACTTGGCTATGCTGAGATTGTCGGAAGAATTAGTAAAACTAAGTGTGCGTCATCAACAGTTATTGTTAACTTCTTTCGACATAGAACCATACTTGACATTTGTCCCGGGTGGTTTTGACAGGCGGCTTTTAACTTGGTTCAGGCTAGGGATCGTCCATAGATTAGTGACCTTTCCTAGAAAAAATGATTGGTCTCGGATATTAAAACCCTGTCCGTGTGACGATCAGGCCGAGCAATCCACTATACACACAGTTTTATTTTGTAAATATTATTCTGTTTTTAGGAAACAGTGGATTGTGCCATTGTTAAAACAATTAGGATTAAGGCAATGTCGGCCGGCCCTGGTCAAACTTCAGTTTATGGAGGACGAACACACAGCCTGGCGTATAGCAATGTTTTTGAAGAAAGTGCTGCACTCCAGGAAAAGTATGATAAATGATGAACTGTAATTAGAACCCCTTGATATAAATTGGGCAGTTGTATTTTATCAGAATGTTTTTATTCTTACCTGCTCTTAATTTTTGCATAGGTTTTTATATGCGTTTCTTTTTATGTGAAATAATAGGCGTACTGTAATGTTTTTTGAAGAAAGTGCTGCATTTTAAGAAAAGTATGATAAATGATGAAATGTAATTAGAACCCCTTGATATAAATCGGGCAGTTGTATTTTATCAGAATGTTTTCATTTTTACCTGCTCTTAATCTTTGCATAGGTTTTTATATACGTTTCTTTTTATGTGAAATAATAGGAATTGTTTGAACTTTTAATGAATGTGATATGCTTTTATGATTGTAATATTACAGTCGAATAAAGCTCTTTGATTGATTGAGTCAGTTTTGGGGGGAAATGTGTGCTGAGCTCAGTCGTACCCTCGGAAGAAATATACAACCTGAACCGGAGGTGGTATTGTTTGGTTTATTAAAACAGAGCCTAAACCAGGCTTTAACAAGAGGGGGCGAAATGTTTTTATCAATCTCCTTCCTGGTGGCACGTTCACTGATTCTCCAGAATTGGAAAACAACCAAAACCCCGACCTTTCTCGAATGGCATAAGAAAATGAAACGAGTAAGAGCCTATGAAGAAGTATATGCGAGAAGGGTGGGAGCTATTAGGAAATTTGTTTCAGTCTGGAAATTCTTTGATCAAATGGAAAGGGATCTCCAGGGATAGTATTTTTGAAGGATGTATGGTATCCTGGTACTGGCACTTCAGTCTATATGAAATTACCTTTTCTCTAATATATATTATCTGTGATGATTATATTTCTTTTTCTTTTTTTTTACTAAAGGATAGCTTAGCACGAATTGTTTGATATGCATTAAATCTGGATCAAATGAGAAAGGTGGTTATGGGGTAATATATCCATTGGTCTTATTATATTTTAGTACCTGCATTTTAGTTTATCTGAAATGATCTTTTTCGAATACTTATCATTTTTGTGATGTTTATATTTATTTTAGAAAACAATTGTTTAGTATGAACTGAATTTTGATCGAATTGAAAAGGACTTTTAGGGATACCATATCCCCTGGCTCTATCTTACTTTTGCACTTGCACTTTAGAAATTATATAATATCGGTGATGTTTTTTAATCCAATAGGATTGTATAGTATGTATCGTATTTTGTTTAAATGGAAAATGATGTCCAGGTAATATATTTACTGGATCGACGTCACTTTAGCAGCTGCACTTTAGTTCATATGATATGATATCTTTCCAGTACATAAAGATTTGTGATGATTGTATAGTATTAACTGTATTAGCAAATTGTTTATGTTTAACTGCCTTCTTCCATATTTTTTATCCTGCTCAATAAAAAATTATTAAAAAAAAAAAAGAAATTGGAAAATCAAGAAATAGTTCACATTGAAGCTATTGATTAAATCGAGCATCAAGGAATAACAATTCTTCTTTCAAATAAACTACAGACTAAATTGGATTCTTTGGAAAAGTCTGTATCAAAAACTGCTGGCTTAGAAAAAAATTTAGATGTATGTATAAACTGTCGGGTAATTTTGAGGCGTAATTTCAATATAGAACAAGGTTTAGTGAATGGAGCAATAGGGAAAGTTGTTGAAATTGTAAAATATCAAAACAGAAATGCAATTGAATTCTTGAAAATTAAATTTGATCAGATTGCAGAGGTGAAACAAATTGGGCGTTGTGCTGTACGTTTTTTGCAGGTAAAAGACTTGTATGTTCGTAGAAAACAGTTTCCTTTCTGTTTAGCATATGCAATAACCATTCATAAATGTCAAGGTTTAAGTGTAGATAATGCTTTAGTAAATGTTGGAAGAACTGTGTTTAAAGAGGGAATGGCATATGTTGCATTATCTCGAGTTAGAACATTGTCTGGGTTGTATTTAATTGATTTCGATGAAAACAAGGTTAGTGCTGATGTAAATTGTGTAAGAGAATATAATCGTTTAAGAAGACTTTATGCACCAACTTTAGGTGAATATCCTATTTATGAAAAATGTGCTGTGTGTTCAAAACGCATGCGTGTTGATGAATCAAGTGTGGTTGAAAAGCAGAAAAAAATTCAAGAGAAAAGAAAAGATGCAAAGAAACAGAAAATAGAAACAAGTGATGATGTTGTGGGATACCAATTAGAAAATGCTTCTGGTGTCAACTGCTATGGTAATGTTATTCTAAACGTTATATTTTATCTAGAAGATCTGTATGGTGAAATTATGGAAAGTCAGGAAAAAAGATTATGTTCTGCACTTTATACTTTATTTGAACAATTGAGAACTGACAGAAGTAAGATCCATACTGCTTCTGGTATTCGACAACTGTTGGACACATGTACTGGATCTTTATCGTTCAGTCCTAATATACAACAAAATGCACAAGAGTTTTTGATGGTTATGCTTGGAGTATTAGAAGATGAAGGAATCCAGATTGAGAGTTTATTTGGACTCAGTTGCAAATGGGATCACCAATGTGAACAGTGTTCAATAACATCTAGTACTATAGTTGACAGAGAACGATTTCTATATTTAACAATACCTGACTGCAAATCTGTACCTTTTCCGAAATTAGTAAAAGAAGCAAATCATGATATGAAATGTTCTCGTTGTCAATCAGAAATGTTATCTACATTATGCCTAGAAAGATATGGAAAATATGTAATTTTAATGCTACAACGCTGTAGACCAATTGGAAGAAAAGTGGAAACGAAAATTAAAACTTTTGTTGCTAGTCAAGTATCTATTTCTGGAAGAACATTCGCAACACTGGCTATTGTTTTCCATGCTGGAGCTACTACCACATGTGGACATTATACTGTATATTTAAAATGTAATAATGGTTGGAGTCACTGCAACGATACACACTTGGAAATAAAATCGAGATTGCCTTATGAATTACCAAACTCATACTTGATATTTCTAAAGCAAAAATTTTAGGTACATTATTCGGCCTAGTGGGAAAATGGGAAGATGCTTTAAGGAATTTATACTGGATGATTTCGAAAAGAAATTTCTACACATTATTTGGCCTTGGGGAAAAATGTGAACAGAAACTACAGAGTAATGGTAAGATTTAAAAATTGGAAATAGTATTGAATGTGTTATTTGTGTTGATTTCGTATTGTGGTTGCAAGAATTAGTCATTTGTTTTTTTAACAATCTAGTTGATTGTTTTTTTCCCCAGCTGTTTATGATGATACTACACTGACATCACTGTGAATAGTGAAGTTAAGTAGAATCTGAAAACAGCAGAAAAAGGGACAAAAATATGTTTTCAAAATGTTAAATTATGTTGTATTATTTAATAAGTAAAACTGTAATTTCTGAAATATATTACATTACACAACAGTTTTACAGTTTATTTTCTCTTCTGTAGTGGAAAAGTTAGAAAAAACAGTATTAATGACAAATAGCAGAATAGTATTTTAATATTTAAAAAACCTTAGAAATTCACTGGAAAAAACCATAAGTTTTACAGACGTTATAGTTAGAAATTAGCATTTAAAACCTTAGAAATTCACTGAAAAAACCATAGGTTTTACAGACGTTATAGTTAGAAATTAGCATTTAAAAAACCTTTGAAATTCACTGAAAAAACCATAGGTTTCAGGGACGTTATAGTTAGTTGGACATTTCACTCATACAAAACCATAGAAATTCCACCGTTATAGTTAGTTCAGCTAACTATAACTCGCGCCCCGCAATGCACTGCTGATGACGTCACATATTACATCATTCATGACATGGTCAGTGACATCACTGATGACATCACTGATGACATCTCAAATGACATCACTGATGACATCACTGATGACATCATCCATGTGAAAATCTGATGCACCTCCTCACACCTGAATATAACCTTTGATACACCCACTCTAAAATACAGACTACCAATTTCGAAAAAATAGACACATCAATACCAGTTACTAAATACGCACTGACTGGTTCCTGGGTCTACACACACATCCACTCATTCACCCATATAGTCACTCATACATGTAGTCACACATCAATACAACACTATCATATGCACTCATACACCTATACAGACACTCACACACTGCCACATATCCAGAGTTACTCACACAGCTAGTCAGTCATGCAAAGAATCAATCATACTTCCATTTACTAACCTATACAGTTCACAGACACCAGCTCACTTATTCATACAGATACTAACACATAATTACTCTGTTATAGAATCACTGATACAAATACACACTCATCCATGCAGCCACTCTCACAATTACTGACTCTCACATATAGTTATTTATATACACCATCACTCACATATACTGCCTTTTACATATGTAGTTAATTGCACATGTACCACTGAAACATCCATTCACTCACCAACACACCCATACACACACTCACCCACCCATACAGTTGTTTCCACATGCAATCTTGAAGCCATACGCCCAGTTAATCAACCACTCACACATCTATGCACAGAGTCACACACCTCCCACCCACACACACATACACACTCAGGCAGCCATACAAATACTCAGGCAAGCAATCAATAAGTCATATAGACACTCATGCAGCTACTCACCAACCCATGCAGCAGCTTACACAACAGACAGACTGATACAGACTTTCACACAGTTTATTCTCTAACCTATGCATTCAGTAAGACACATTTAATCACTCACTTATACAGTCAGTCACGTACCTAGTAAATCCTCCATACAGACACTTATACAACCACTCATTCTTCAATACAGCTTGGCATATATATAAAACAAATTTAAATTTTACAGAAACACACAGTCACTGGATGATGTCATCAGTGATGTGATCAGTGATGTCATTTGAGATGTCATCAGTGATGTCACTGACCATGTCATGAATGATGTAATATGTGACGTCATCAGCAGTGCATTGCGGGGGTGTGAGTTATAGTTAGCTGAACTAACTATAACAGTGGAATTTCTATGGTTTTGTATGAGTGAAATGTCCAACTAACTATAACGTCCCTGAAACTTATGGTTTTTTCCAGTGAATATATATATATATGTATATATAATATATATATATATATATATATATATATATATACATATACATATATATATATATATATATATATATATATATATATATATATATATATATATATATATATGTATGTATATGTATATGTGTATATATATATATACACATTACCTACTGGCGATAGCCAGTAGATAGTTATAGCTAGGACCAAATTTCCATAGGAAAAGCTTTTTTGTTTTGCCGCTTGACAAATCTTTTTTTCTTCACAAAACATTTCCTTTTTGGTTCAGCTGATGTGTTGAAAGTTTCGGGGTAATCTGTCAAGCAGCGGCCGAGAAAAAAGGTTTGTTATGTCTATGTAGATATTTCATTTTTTGAATATGACTACAGCCTGAACCACTGGATTGGAATTACACTAAATTCAGCAGAAATCTGGATGTTGGTCCAGAAAGCGTGCTTTTTGTGATGATGTAAATCAGTTCAGTAGTTTTTGAGATATTTAACTTTAAAAATTATAGATATTTGGGGACATGAGACCTTGCATTGGACTCGCAGATCCTACTAAAATTTGAATGTCTGCCAACACAGCCAGGTAGTGTTGGCAGTCATCTAAGGACTTGGCTTAAAAATGAGTAACACAAAAAAAGATAAGGGGGCAGAGTAGGAATACCCTGACCCCCACATATGGTGGGTTGGTCACACAGGGACCTGGCTGGGGTTTAAAAGTATTTTTTAAATGTTGCCGCAAATTCATGGGTAGATCCACGGTGACATTTTTAAAAAGAAAGCAGCTCGGACTCTCGCGTGTCTTTTAAACTAAGCCCCCGGGTGGTTCAAATACAGAGGGTAGGTTTTTTAAATATGCGGGGGGCCTACATCCTGGAAACCACCACCTCCCCAGAGCTAATTATTTTCTAAGTGCTTGGGAGGCCTGTATGGCCTCCCTCACAGCCCCAGGGACCGCCACCTCTGTGGGGCAAATGCAATGCAGAGGCCTTGCGGACCCCTCTGCCCCTCTCCTCCTGGGGACGATCTTGAGCCCAGTGACCACCACCTCCCCGGGGCAGGCCCTTAGTCAAGGAAGGCCCTTCTGGAGCCTTACATGGCCTTGGGGGCCGCCACTCCCTAGGGCCAGTTCCTTCAATGTCATGGGGTACCCACCCCCGGGACATTGCAGTTTGATATGACTTGGCGGGAGCTTAACTGCTCTCACCAAGCCATAGCAAACCCTGCTCCACTTCTAGTAAGCAAGAGTAGAAAAAATGCTCTCGCTTACTAGAAGTGGGGCAGAATTGCTCTTGGACAGAGGGAGCTGCATGTTCAGCAGTTCCCTCTGTCCAAAGGCAATGCTGGCTCCCGTAGGATGTGGGGAGCCAGCAGGGACCGCGAGGGACTTCAGGCTCCCCTGTGGTCCTCAACAAAGTGTCTGAGTGCCCTGGGTGGGGCCAGGGCACCCAGACTAAAAGCCGGATCCCGGGGGATGGGGTCCCAGGGGTCAAAATCATCTCCTGGTGCACTTCTGGTTAGGGGATGAAATCCTCTTGTATCCAGAGGGTCCTTGGGGGCTAGCTACCCTTCCTGTTACCTCCAGTAAGTCCCACAGAGCACAATTGCTGTAAGGACTTCAGAGGCCATGACCCCTTTCTCCACCACTCTGCAAACACACCTCTTGGATCACTAATGCTTGACGGATGAAGTCCCCTTGGCTCCTGAGGGACTTTGGGGGCTAAGAAGCCATCCTGTTTCCTCCAGTAAGACCCTTATAGCTGGATTCTTGAGAACTGGTCAGAGGCACTGCCCCCTTTCTCCACCACTCTGCAAATGAAACAACTGTTTAGAAACCATAGAAATTCACTTAAAACAACAAAGGTTACAGGGACGTTATAGCTAGGCTGAGATTTCAATCATACAAAACCAGTGAATTTTAGCAGTTATAGTTATCTGAGCTAACTATAACTTACGCCTCCGCAATGCATTGCTTATGATCTCACATATTACATCACTCATGGCATGGTCAGTGACATCACTGATGACATCTCAAATAACATCACTGATGACAGAACCACTAATATATTCACTCACACCCCCATAATAACCTCTGACACACCCACACAACCACTCACATACCCATTCACGGACCCATAGAAGTACTCCTATGCCCACTCACTCCTCCATAGAGGCAGTTACACACACACTAACTCGCTCATATGGCCACTCATACAACCATTCACTCACCCATACAGCCACTCACACAACCAGTCACTGACCCATACAGCTATTCACATAGCCACACACTCACCCATACAGCTACTAACACACCCACTTAATTACCTATAGTTACTCACACATCCACTCACTCACCCATACAGCCTCTCAACACAGCCACTCTTTCACCCAAATAAACACTCATACACTAACTCACCCACTAACACAACCACTTACATATCCATTCACACATCCATACAAGTACTCACACATTCACTCACTCACCCATACAGCCATTCACACAAACTCTCTACAAAAGCAACTCACACACTAACTTACTTAACCAAACACCCACTCAAATAGTCACTCCCTTACCCACACAGCCACTTACACACTGAGTCACTCACCAATACAGCCATTCAGACACCTACTCACTCACACATACATTCACTACACACTCACATACCCACCTATATAGCTGCTCACCCTGCCACTCACTCACTCACTCATACAGCCCCTGATACACCCATTTACTCACCAATCCCACCTCTCACACAACATGTCACTCAACCACAAAGCCATTCACACACCCTCTTATACACCCAAACTGCCACTTACAACCATATACACAAGGATACATACAGTCACACAACCACTCACATAATATACATTAGAAGTAGTAGTGAACCTAGTATACAAATGTAACTTTTGTAGTAGGTTAGTATATATGTTTAACACCCTGAAACTCTTGAAAGCATTTACACTCACTTGATGATGTCATGAGTGATGTCATTTGAAATGTCCTCAGTGATGTCACTGACCATGTCATGGGTGATTCATCAAGTGGGGGCTGAGAAAAAAGGGGGGTCCCAAAACGCGTTTTCCCATTGTTAATTTCCATAGGAAATTTAGACACGGCTACAGCCTGAACTGCTAAACGGAATTACACCGAATTTGGCAAAAAGGTAGCGCTTGGTCCAAAACGCGACCTTTTTTCCAAATGGTGTAAATCCGTTCAGTAGTTGCTGAGAAATTAAGAAAATAAACATTTATATATCTGAGCACTGAGGAGGAGTCGCGACTCCTCCCGAGAACGAGCTGACTTCTGATTGGCTGCCAACACTCCAAAGCAGAATGTCTTGGCAGCTATCTTGTGACTCGGTAACCGAGTCACAAGAAAAAGGGGAAGAAAAAGTGAAAAATGAAGAAAAGGGGGCAGGGTAGAAACACCCTGACCCCTAGGCCTGCTCAGGGCCCAAAAAAAGCATGTTTTTATAATTTTGGCTGAATTATGGTGTGGGGGCACGTGGGGGCCCCCACAGCCCCGGGGATCGGCACCTCCCCGGGGCTTTGTTTATCATATGCGGGGGGCACACAGCCCCCCCGCAGCCCTGGGGAACGCCACCTCCCCGGGACTTTGTCTTAAAAAAATGCGTGGGGGGCTCCTGCCCCACCACGCTGCCCCGGGGCATTCCTAATTATTGTGCGGGGGCCTCACGGGCCCCCCCAAGCCCGGGGACCACCACCTCCCCTGGGCTTAAATATATATAAATAAGTGTGGGGGGGCTCCTGCCCCCCACACTGCCCCGGGGACCACCACCTCCCCAGGGCATACACTAATTTAAATGCAGGGGTCCGTAGCGGCCTCCCGGCCCCGGGGACCACCACCTCCCCGGGCTTTCAAAATGTAGAGAGGGGGGCCGCGTGGCCCTCTTCCTGAGCCCTTTATGGCCCTGGGGACCACCACTCCCAAAGGCTGGCTCCTGCAATGTCCCAGGGTGCCCACCCCCAGGACATTGCTGTTTGCTATGACAGGGCAGGAGCACGGCTCCCGCCCTGTCATAGCAAACTCTGCTTTGCTTCATTTAAACCTGCTCTCACTTCAACGAAGTAAAGCAGAATTGCTTTTGGACAAGGGGAGCTGCATGTCAGCAGCTCCACTTGCCCAAAAGCAATGCTGGCTGGGACTGTGGGGGCATTGGGGCTCCCCCCACGGTCCCCAATGCTAAAGGCTGGCACCGGGTGATGGGGTCCCCGTGGCCAGAAGTGGCCCAGGAGGGGGGCCACGCGGCCACCCTCCCTTTATTTAAAAAAAAAGAATGGCCAGGCCCCGGGGGATGGGATCCCAGGGGCCGAAATTGGCCTGGGGAGGGGGCCGCGCAGCCCCTTCCCATTTTTTCCCCCATTATTTTAAAAAAAGGGTCAGGCCCTGGGGTATGTGGTGCCCAGGGCCCCAAAAATACTAAAAGAAGGGGGGCCACACAACCCCCCTTCTAAAAATATTTTTTTTAAAGTCGGCATCTCGCCGGAGGCCCCGCCCCCTCCCTGCACAACTCTGAAAACGCGCCCCCTGGCGCGTTCTAAGTTGGGGAATTAAGTCCCCTTGAATACTGAGGGTCCCTGGGGGCCGACTAGCCCACCACGTACCTCCAGTAAGCGCCACACAGCTGGATTGCAAACATGCCTCTTGGCGCACTGCTGGTGGGGCGATGAGGCCCTCTTGTGTCCTGAGGACCTCAGGACACAAGTGGACTTCATCCCCGAGCAGCAGTGAGCCAGGAGCAGCATTTGCAGAGTGGTGTAAAAATGGGGCGTGGCCTCGGGCCACTCTCAGCAATCCAGGTGTGTGGTGCTTACTGGAGGTACCTGGTGGGCTAGTTGGCCCCCAGGGACCCTCAGGAATGAAGGGGACTTAATACCCCAATTTAGAACGTGCCAGGAGGCGCGTTTGCAGAGTGGTGGGGAAAGGGGCGTGGCCTTTGTCCACCTCTCAGCAATCCCACTGTGTGGGGCTTACTGGAGGTAAGAGGTAGGCTAGTTGGCCCCTAAAGGACCCCTAGCAGCGAAGGGGACTTCAATCCCCATCCAAGAGCACGCCAGGGTGTGCGTTTGCAGAGTGGTGGAAAAAGGGGGTGTGGCCTGCTATGAGAACTTAGCAATCCTGCTGTGTGGGACTTACTGGAGGTAATAGGAGGGGTAGTTGGCCCCCAAGAATGTCCTTGGGGGCCAACTACCCCTCTTGTTACCTCCAGTAAGTCCCACACAGTGGGATTGCTAAGACGTCTTCGGAGGCCATGCCCCCCTTTCTCCACCACTCTGCAAACACGCCTCGTGGCAGACTATGGGATGGGGGATGAAGTCCAATTTACTCCTGAGGGACTTTGGGGGCCAAGAAGCCCTCCTGGTACCTCCTGTAAGTCCTACGCAGTGGAATTCCTGAACACTGGTCAGAGGCCCAGCACCATTTCTCCACCACTGTGCAAACGTGACTACTAGTTAAAGAAGTGTTTGCAATGTAATAGGTTTCGCATTTGCGAGAATTAGAGCTATTGGCGTTGTAAATGTAAGTTTTTTACTAATGTTTTTTAGAGTGGAGTGGATGTACATTGTGTGTAGTGGAATTATGTGGTATGTTGTGCAGTGAAATTATGTGGATAGAAAGTATGTGGTATTTTGTATATAGGAATTATGTAGAGTGGGATTATGTGTTATGGTAGCCTGTGTTGTGGAGTGGTAACGTCAGGTTTAGTCTTCCTCGTTTTCATAGAAGCTCAACTATGAACTCAGTGAGACAAAAAAAGAAGGAATCACTGAGGAGCACTTGTGGACCTAGTCAGAGTTATGAGCAGGGCCACTGGAATTATGCGACTGTTTGGCTGCACCGACTTTCGCACAGTTATGCATTTTCTGCATTAGCCACATAATTCCTCATCTGCTCCCTAATCTGCAGATTTGAACAAAAGGAGCCTTGTTTCTAGATCAAACGGCTCAAACGTTACCAAAAATGCAGCGACAAGTGTTACAGCATGGTGGAAGGCCCTTTGCAAACCTAGAATGGTCACCTGTTACTTATTGCTAAATGTGGGTGTTAAATTGGCACTAATGGTGTGCAAGCCACTCTTGCTTCCTTCTGCGCCTCTATTGCCTCTTTCTGCATTTCTGTTGCTTCTTTCTGCACATTTCTTTCTTTTTCTGCACTTTTCTTGCCTCTTTCTGCAAATCTCTTCTACTTCCTGCACCTCTCTTCCCTCTTTCTGCATGTCTGTTGCCTCTTTCTGCACCTCATTCGCTTCTTTCTGTACCCCTCTTATGTATTTCTGCACCCTTTTTGCCTCTTTCTGCACCTCTGTTCCTTCTTTCTGCACTTCTTTTGTTTCTTTCTGCACCTGTCTTGCTTCTTTCTGTACCCCTCTTGCCTCTCTCTCCAACCCTCTTCCCTCTTTCTGCACTTCTGTTGCTTCTTTCTGCACCTATCTTGCTTTTTTCTGCACCTCACTTGCCTCCTTCTGCACCTCTATTCCCTTTTTCTGCAGTTCTCTTGCCTCCTTCTGCACTTCACTTGCCTCTTTCTGTAACTCTCTTGCTTCTTTCTGCACCTCTCTTGCCTCTTTCTGCACCTCACTTGCTTCTTTCTGCACCTCTATTCCTTCTTTTTTCACCTGTCTTGTCTCTTTCTGCACCCTTTGTGCCTCTTTCAGCATCTGTTGCTTCTTTATGCAGAGCTCTTCCTCTTTCTGCACCCCTCCTGCCTCTTTCTGTACCCCTCTTGCCTCTTTATGCACCTCTCCTACCCCTTTCTGCACCCTTCTTGCCTCTTTTTCCACCTCTGTTGGTTCTTTCTGCACCTCTTTTGCTTCGTTCTGCACTTCACTTGCCTCTTTCTGTACCCCTCTTGCCTCTTTCTGCACCTCTGTTGGTTCTTTCTGCACTGCTCTGGCTTCTTCCTGCACCTCTGTTCCAAATTTCTGCATCCCTCTTGCCTTTTTCTGCACCCCTCTTCCCTCTTTCTGCACCTCTCTTGCCTCAGTCTGCCCACCTGTTCCCTCTTTCTGCACCCCTTTTGCCTGTTTCTGCAACTCTCTTGCCTCTTTCTGCAGTTCTTTTGCCTCCTTCTGTACCTCACTTGCCTCTTTTTGCACCTCTGTTGGTTCTTTTACACTGCTCTTCCTTCTTTCTGCACCTCTCTTGCTTCTTTCTGCACCCCCCTTGCCTCTTTCTGTACCCCTTTTACCTGTTTCTGCACCTCTCTTGCCTCTGTCTGCACCTCTGTTCCCTCTTTCTGTACCTCTTTTGCCTGTTTCTGCAACTCTCTTGCCTCTTTCTGCACCTCACTTGCTTCTTTCTGCACTTCTCTTGCCTCTTTCTACACCCCTGTTGCTTCATTCTGCACTTTCCATGCTTCTTTCTGCACCTGTCTTGCTTCTTTCTGCACCCCTGTTGTCTCTTTATGTACCTCGTTTTCCTGTTTCTGCAAATCTCTTGCCTCTTTCTGCAGTTCTCTTGCCTCCTTCTACACCTCTGTTGCTTCTTTCTGCACTTGCCTTGCCTCTTTCTGCACCCCTGTTGCTTCATTCTGCACTTTTTATGCTTCTTTCTGCATCTGTCTTGCTTCTTTCCGCACCCCTGTTGTCTCTTTCTGCACTTGTCTTTCCGCTTTCTGTACCTTTCTTGCCTGTTTCTGCATCTCACTTGCCTCTTTATGCACTTTTCTTGCTTCTTTCTACACCTCTGTTGCTTCTTTCAGCAATTCTCTTGCCTCTTTCTGCACTTCTCTTGCCTGTTTCTGCACCCCTCTTGCCTCTTTCTGCACCCGTCTTCCCTCTTTGTGCAACTCTCTTGCCTCTTTATACAGCTCTCTTCCCTCTTTCTGCACCACTCTTGCCTCTTTTTGTACCTCTGTTGCTTCTATCTGCACTTCTCTTGCCTCTTTCTGCACCCTTCATGCCTCTTTCAGCACCTCTGTTGCTTCTTTCTGTACTTCTCTTCCTTCTTTTTGCACTGCTCTTGCCTCTTTCTGCATCCCTCTTGCCTCTTTGAGCACCTCTTTTGCTTCTTTCTGCACTTCTCTCTCCTCTTTCTATACCACTCTTGCCTCTTTCTGTACCTCTGATGCTTCTTTCTGCCCCTCTCTTGCTTCTTTCTGCAGCTGACTTGCCTCTTTCAGCACCTCTGTTGCTTCTTTCTGCAGATCTCTTGCCTCTTTCTGCACCTCACTTGGCTCTTTCAGCACCTATGTTGCTTTTTTCTGCAGGTCTATTGCCTCTTTCTGCACCCCTCTTTTCTCTTTCTGCACCTCTCTTGCCTCTTTCTGCACCCCTGTTCCCTCTTTCTGCACCTCTCTTGCCTCTTTCTGTACCTCTGTTGCCTCTTTCTGCACTTCTCTTGCTCTTTCTATACCCTTCGAGCCTCTTTCAGCACCTCTGCTACTTCTTTCTGCACTTCTCTTCATTCTTTCTGCACCTCTCTTGCTTCTTTCTGCACCTCACTTGCCTCTTTCAGCACCTCTGTTGCTTTTTTCTGCAAATCTCTTGCCTATTTCTGCACCTCACTTGCCTCTTTCAGCACCTCTGTTGCTTTTTTCTGTAGATTTCTTGCCTCTTTCTGAGCCCCTCTTTTTTCTTTCTGCACGTCTCTTGCCTCTATCTGCATCCCTGTTCCCTCTTTCTGTACCTTTCCTACCTGATTCTGCACCTCTCTTGCCTCTTTCTGTACCTCTGTTGCCTCTTTCTGCACTTTTCTTGCTCTTTCTGCACCTCACTTGCCTCTTTCAGCACCTCTGTTGCTTTTTTCTGCAGATCTCTTGCCACTTTCTGCACCTCGCTTGCCTCTTTCAGCACCTCTGTTGCTTTTTTCTGCAGATCTCTTGCCTCTTTCTGCATCCCTATTTTCTCTTTCTGCACTTCTCTTGCTTCTTTCTACACCTCTGTTGCTTCTTTCAGCAATTCTCTTTCCTCTTTCTGCACTTCTCTTCCTTCTTTCTGTACCCCTCCTGCCTCTCTCTGTACCTCTCTTGCCTCTTTGTGCACCACTCCTACCTCTTTCTGCACCCCTCTTGCCTCTTTTTGCACCTCTGTTGGTTCTTTTTGCACTGCTCTTGCTTCTTTCTGCACCTCACTTGCCTCTTTTTGCACTTCTCTTGGTCCTTTCTAAACCTCTGTTGCTTCTTTCAGCAATTCTCTTGCCTCTTTCTGCACTTCTCTTGCTTGTTTCTGCACCTCTCTTGCGTCTTTCTGTACCTCTGTTTCCTCTTTCTGCACTTCACTTGCTTCTTTCTGCAACTCTCTTGCCTCTTCCGGCACTTCTGTTGCTTCTTTCTGCACCCCTCCTGCCTCTTTCTGCACCCCTCTCCCCTCTTTGTGCAACTCTCTTGCCTCTTTCTACACCTCTCTTCCCTCTTTCTTCACCACTCTTGCCTCTTTCAGCACCTCTGTTGCTTTTTTCTGCAGATCTCTTGCCTCTTTCTGCACCCTTCTTTTCTCTTTCTGCACCTCTCCTGCCTCTTTCTGCACCCCTGTTCCCTCTTTCTGCACCTTTCCTGCCTGTTTCTGCACCTCTCTTGCCTCTTTCTGTACCTCTGTTGCCTCTTTTTGCACTCTCTTGCTCTTTCTGTACCTCACTTGCCTCCTTCTGGACTTCTCTTGCTTCTTTCTACAGCTCTGTTGCTTATTTCAGCAATTCTCTTGCCTCTTTCTGCACTTCTCTTCCTTCTTTCTGTACCCCTCCTGCCTCTTTCTGTACCTCTCTTGCCTCTTTCTGCAACTCTCTTGCCTCTTTCTGCACTTCACTTGCTTCTTTCTTCACCTCTCTTGCCTCTTTCGGCACCTATGTTGCTTCTTTCTGCACTTCTCTTGCCTCTTTCTGCACCTCCGAGTTAGAGGTAGTTTTAACCGGCCCTCAGTTTCTAAAACGTTCACTGCGCTGGTACTCTCCAAATAGGTGCCTGAGATCACAAGAGGCAAAAGTGATACTTTCTCAGAGATTTTTCAAATCAAACTGGGGTGGCAGAAGATTTGTGATGTGAGCCACAAGGCTCTGGAACTCCCTCCCGTTTAACATCAGAAATCTTCCCTCCCTGACGTTATTCAGGAAAGCCACCAAGACATGGCTGTTTTTTGACTAATGCTTCTGCTTGCTTCTCGGTTTGCTAGCGCCAAGACACCGTTGGTATTCGTGCGCTGTATACATTTATAACATAACATAACCTCCCTGCCCTATTATGTACTAGGGCCTTACAGGGGAGGTCATGCCAATCACCTGGGTACCCCAACCCATAGTGTACCCTAGTCTATGTAGGTGTTTTCACTGTATTCTAAGTGTCTTTCAGCATAGCACTGGCTCCGGGCCAGGTTAGTCAGAGTCAGTTATCAAAGGGTACCAGTCAGCAAAAAGTTGGGGGCACAGGATGACTTTGCAACAAGGCCTCTTTCTGCACCTCTGTTGGTTCTTTCTGCATATCTCTTGCTTCTTTCTGCACTTTTCTTCGTCTTCCTGGACTTCTGTTACCTCTTTCTGCTTTTCTCTTGCTTCTTTCTGCGCCTTTCTTCCTCTTTCTGCACATGTCCTACCTCTGTAGGCATAGTTAGAAATTAGCATTTAAAAAACCTTTGAAATTCACTGTAAAAACCATAGGTTTCAGGGACTTTATAGTTAGAAATTAGCATTTAAAAAACCTTTGAAATTGACTGAAAAAACCATAGGTTTCAGAGACGTTAGAGTTAGAAATTAGCATTTAAAAACCTTAGAAATTCACTAAAAAAACCATAGGTTTCAGGGACGTTATAGTTAGAAATGAGCATTTAAAAAACCTTAGAAATTCACTGAAAAAACCATAGGTTTCAGGGACGTTATAGTTAGAAATTATCATTTAAAAAACCTTAGAAATTCACTGAAAAAAACACAGGTTTCAGGGACGTTATAGTTAGTTGGACATTTCACTCGTACAAAACCAGAGAAATTCGGACGTTATAGTTAGTTGAGCTAAGTATAACTCGCGCCCCCGCAATGCACTGCTGATGACATCACATATTACATCACTCATGACATGGTCAGTGACATCACGTCAAAAACGTAAACGTAAACGTAAAGTTAGTACTATTCTGTGAATAGCAAAATGAGTAAGTTCATACTGTACCAGTTCAAATAGTACCAGAACATCAGTATTCTTGTGTAGGAAGCTGGCTCTGTATATACTATATCATAGTATAATATACTATAATATAATATAATATATAATATAATATATATCATAGTATATAGTATATCATGTGCACAGAGTCCAGTGGATCCCCAGAGTCTTTACAGAGGCTAATGCTCTCTTTTGTGGTAGTGTGGTCGAGGAGTTAGGCTTCTCAGATGGCAGTGCTAAGCATATGTCATACACACACAGACAAGAAATGATTACACACACTCAATGACTAAATCCGATACCAACGGTTTGTCAAAATATTACTTTTAGTATATTTATTTTACAAAACTACAGATACTTCATTGCAATAAAATACGTTTTGCAATATCATTGTTTTTCAATGTAAAAAGTGGACACGGTGCATTTTTCAATCAGTACAATGTTATCCTATGGGTGGAACCACAATCAGCAATATGCAGATAAGCAAACTATTTATGATATTGAGCTTTTGAATGAAGAATCAGTACCAGGCAAGGTTCAGGTTAGTGACCTCACTGCACCACCAGCGGCACTGGGGCAGCCAAATGCAGAGGTCAAATTTGGGTTCTGGTTCTAATGTTATCCAAAGGAGAAAGGGGGCAATTGAAGTAGTGCTACTTACAGGTAAGTAGAACTGCTTGGTAACCCAGTCTCTGGGGGTTAAGGTAAGCACAGGGGGGACACAAGACAGCACCAAACGTACACCCTCAGCGGCACGGGGCGGCCCGGGTGCAGAGTGCCAACACAGCATCATGCACCCAATGCAATAAAATGGAGAATCTTGAAGCCAGAAAAATGATTGCAGGTTCAGGCCAGGACGCTATATGAAAGAAACCTGCAGCTGCACAGATATGTTGGGGTGTACTGGAGCATCGGCACACAATCGGTAGATCTCCCCAAGGCGCAAGGGCTCCGGGTGCAGGGGTGTCCTTTGGTGTCAGAAGTCAGCTTACCGGTGCAGGTTATGGTTGGTCATCGTACAGAGGCTCTAGGAGTCGACGTGAAGCCCGGCATTAACAACCCATGAGGGACTCTTGCTCACGATCACTGGGGCACCTTTTCTAGACCGGTCAGCCACTTGGACTCGGCCCGTGGGCATCGGGTTCAGAGGTGGTCGGTTTCACGGTTCCACAGGCAGAGCACTTTGTCTTCAAAATTGATTTTCTTCTTGAGAGGTCCACTGTCCACAGGAGATTAGGAGTCTTTTTAGAAGGCAGGCCATCCTCCCAGGGTTCTGGAGTTCGCTGCGCTGCAGGACAAGTCTCTCTTCTTTAGCAGGGTCTTTGAGGGCTGCAGTCAGGCAGGTAGGGCTGGGGCCAAGTCAGTTGGTGTCTTCAGTCTTCACTGCTGCATCGCTCTTCTTTATCCGCTTCTTCGTGGGTCATCAGTAATCTGAGGATTAAGGTTCAGGGGTGCCCCTAAATGTTCAATTTAGGGGCATTACAGGGGTTAGAAGAAAGTAGCCAATGGGATACTTACCTTTAGGGTGCCTACACCCTTTGTATGTCCACTCCCTCTGCGGAAGGAGCATACCCCTAACCCTATTGGCTAGAATCCTCAAAAACAATATGGAGGATTTTGACTGGAGAGGGTCACTTCAGCTCATGCACCTTAGGGGTGGCCCTGGCTGAGAGGGGATCTACCTCTTCTGCTTACTAATTTTCCCTCTGACAGTGTAGCCAAAAGTGGGGCTTGGTCACGGGGACCAGACATCTTTATTAGCTGGAGAGGATCTGGTCAGCATGGCAAAGGACAGGAAGCCTTTGAGGCTCACCGCCTTTCAATGCTGATCCTGCTTGGGCTTAGGTTTGAAGCACCAAGCCACCCAGAGCAAGCTTTGTTTCTGATCCACAAGAGCAAAAGGCTCGCACCTTAGGGGGTCAGAAACATGTCTAGAGTTGGCAGGCTGGTGCAGACCAGTCAGGCACACACTAGTGGGTTGGTAGGTTTTCAGAGGCACCTCTGAGATGCTCTCTGAGTGGAAGTATTAATGAATCCAACACTGGCAGTGTGAGCTCATCAATCGGAGATGTTCTGTACCAAACACCTTGGAATTTGGTGAAGCCATCATGGAGCTGTGGAACACAAAGTGACAAGCTCCCAGCCCACGTGCTCAGTATGGCTGCACTGTGCACTTATAATGTTTAAGAATGGTCTTAGACATTATAGGGGCATATCTGCTCATGCAGTTATGCCCTCACATGAAGTATAGTGCACCTTGCCTTAGGGCTGTAATGCTTGCTGTAGGGGTGAATTGCCTATGTCTCTTGCAGTGCTGGTAGGGATGTTTGCCAAGTCGACTCTTCACTTTTATCTGCACCAAAACATGCAGGCTGCAGTGGCAGTGTGCATGTGTTTGGTGGGGGGTTTCCTAGGGTGGCACAATACATGCTGCAGACCTTAGAGACCCTCTCTGGTCACAATGCCTTTGGTACCAATGGCACCTTTTACAAGGGACTTATATGTGTGCCAGAGGAGTGCCAATTGGGGAAACAAGGATACAATTTTGGGAAAGAACACAGGCACTGGGAACCTTGTTAGCAGGAACCCATTACACACTCAGTTAAAGATTCATCAAAGTCAGGCAAAAAGTGGGGGATAAGCATGCCAATAGTGGTGCTTTCCCAAACTCTGCTTAAAAGAATGAGAAAGAAATTGAAACATAGATCTCAGCAATTACTAAAGCAGAGTAACAGAATATAACAGCAATAATAGTTCAAGAACAACAACAACCATGGGTAGGATATAGCAGTGCCATTACAAACATACAGAGGTGTCTCCTTGGGGATACATACAAAAGATCAAAAGGGAATCTTTTCTAAAAAGTGAAGGAAATTCTCCCAAACTCCAGGCTTGCCAAGTACTAATAAGCTCACCTCGGAGCTTTACTCCTGATACACCAACTCCAGTGTAACTATATAAAAACTGAGCAAGTAACAGGCTGCAGAGGCCCTGTGCAAAAAAGCCTAATGGCTAAGTGGAGCTGTCTGCAGCCAAGTTGCTTAGAGATAGGAATAATCCATGATTTTCTAGGACGGGCATAACCAGGATAAAGGAAGAAAAAATGGCTCAGACACTCTCCTGCATGCCTACATGATGGACATATAGTGCTGAAGACAGTTGGGAGTTCTATCTGGCTAGCAAAGACATGAGCGGTAATGTACCCCATACTGGAATTTAAGAAACAAGTGTCTTGCTGCTGGTATATGCATATAATCTAGAAAAGGTTCAAATGCAGAATGGGGTTTCAAGTCCAGAAAATTATCAAGTATCATCCCACCAGTACTATCTAAGTCAACAACTGTGAATTGCAGGCTGGTTCATTTACCTAACTCAACCAGTGGGGGTTGGGGGCAAATCGCACTGGGGAGGCGCAAAGATATACACATAACATATACACGTATATTCACTTACACAGATATACATATGCACATATACACATAACACATACACAAAAAACACACATATACAATAATATACACATTAACATAAATATACACATTAAAAAAATCAATCACTTACATTACACTGCTGCTCATTCTGTAGTACTTCCTGGTTGTTCTGCAGGCAGCACGTCCTCCGAGCGTGAAGCCCGCAGCCAACTCAAGATGCTGTTCTAAAGGTATTCAGACAAAATATCAAGAAAAACATATTGTGATCTGGAAATATCATCAGCAAGAATATCATTATCAAGAATATTGATTTTGAGGTAAGTAATATCGATTTTAAAATATCGAAGTTAATAATATCGTTTGCAAAAATATAGTTGTTTAAAATATCGTTTTTTAATTATTATGTAGTTTAGTTTATATCTTAAATGTATTTGATGTAAATTTTTGTATAATGATTGTTTATGTTTTTTAATATACTTGTAACATTTTGAGTAGTTATTAAATGTAATTTAATACATTTTTCATAATACATATAATGATTATTTATTTGGTATTATTTATTTCATTGCTATTTAATTATGTTAATTGTGCTATAAATTTTTTAATGTACATTTTATGTACGGGTTTGGCTTAGAGGGGTAAAGGGTGGGCAATATTTTATTTTTTATTGATTAATATTTAGTTGTTAATTAATATTGATTTATTGATAGTTAATTATGTTAATTGTGTAATTAATAATTCTTTTAGGTGCAGGTTGTGGGGTTCATAGTGCAAAAGGGTGGGGAGTAAATTAATTTAAATTAATTCATAATTACGTTGTTAAATACTATTAATTATTTAATTGACAATTGATTATTTTAACTGTGCTTATGGGATTAAGGGTAAGAAGGTAAATATTTTAATGAATTAATATTTATTTTTTAATTTATAATATTTGTTTAATTGATAATTAATTATGTAAATTGTGCAATCATTTCTTTTTAATGATTTAGATGTGGGTTGTGGGTTTTGTAGGGATATGGGGTGGAAATTTGAATAATATTATTTATTACATTGATTACTAATTATGTTAATTGTGTAAATACTTTTTTGTTAAATTTTAGAGTGTGTTGTGTGTTTTGTGGTGGTATATTGTGGGAAGTAAATTAATTATAACTAATTAATATTTAATTAATGATAATTAGTTTGTTGATAAATATTTATATTAATAGTGTAAATATTTTGCTTTTTGAAGTTACGTTTTAGGTGCAGGTATGAGATTTGTGGGGTTATAGGGTGGGAAGTAACTAAATTAAATGTATGTAATAAATATTTGTGTTAATAAATAATTTCTAGATACAAATATTTATTTGTATGAAAATTATGTTTGTATCTTATTTATATTAATATTTCGAATTATTTGTGATATGTATTTAACATTATAATATGTTTTTATTTTTTAATTAAATATATTTATCGTTTTTTTTTACATATTTATATTTTTCTTTATTTATTTTGTTTTTGAAATAATTTTATTTTGTTCAAAAAGTTTGTTTGTTTTTAATGTTGCTCCGACAGGAGAGGTAATAGTAAAGTTTACCCTCTGAAATCCAACACTTTCCCTACTGTTGTACTGATTGGAGTGGGAATAGTAAATGTTACCCCTCCACTAGCCAACACTTTCCCTACTGTTGTACTGACTGGTAGTGGGAGTAGCACATTTTACATGTACGCAATCCAACACTTTCACTACTGTTGCATTTACTGGAGGGAGATTTGTAAATTTTACCCAATTTTATTATTTTTACATTGCAATAAGTGGGAGTAGTACATTTTTCATATATTTATTATAATAGTTGGCGTAGTTTTGTATAAATTGTAGTGGGAATAGTATATGTATTATATTTTATTATTTATTTTATAGTGTTATAATATATATTATTATGTTTTTGTTTTTTCAAAATTATAATATTTATAATTTTAATGTTTTTAATGTGTAAAGTATTTTAACCAAATTTTAAGTTTACTTTTTCAATTTAATTAGAATGGTTTGCTTTTTCAAGATTTTATGTTATTGGTATATGTATATCTAAATATATATTTATTTGTTATATTTTTATATTAGTTAAAAAAAATGTAAAATATGTTATACATTTAAGGGGCATATCTACAAGGGCTGGCGATAAAATTATCGCCGCTTTAGCGTCCATTTTCGGACGAAAAGCGGCGATAATTGTATCGCCCTATTAGCAAGGACACGCTAACGCGTGAATCCATGCTACATCGCCCTTTCCCATATCGCCCAGCTCTGCATCTCTAATGAGATGCAAAGTGGGCGTTCCTCCCCAGGATAACGGGAGAAATGTCGCTAAGCAACATTTCTCCTATTGTCAAGCCTCAGGCAAAGAAGCATAGCGACAAGAAAAGTAGCGATAACCTCAGTTATCGCTACTTTCCTAACGCCTGCTTCAAGACTGACTTAGCCATGATATCCTATGGAAGGTGGATAACATGGCTAAGTATGTCTTGCTCCTATCAGCAAGCTATCGCCAAAGTTGTGCGATTATAGCTGGATTTCCAGCGACTAATCGCACAGTTGGCAGTTACGCTCTGAATTTTATCGCTTTGGAGATAAGCGTTGCTGATAGCACGCTATCTCCGCGATAAAATTCAGAGTTGGCCGGTGATAATTATCCTCACGCTAAGAGCGCTGAGCGATAATTATCGCCAGCCCTTGTAGATATGCCCCTAAATTATTAGTTTATTAATAGTTTTTTTAGGTAAGTATATGTAAATATATATATTAATTTTTTATATGTGTGTTTAACTCTTTTAATGAAATGTATTTGTTAATGTATGAATATACAAATGTTTATAAAAATATTATTTCTATTTAATGTATTTCATATTTATTATTTTAATGTATATATTTAAAAACGATATTTATACAACGATATGTATTACAATAATACTGTTTTTCAACATTTTAAGTATAGGATGATGATATTTTTGACATCAATGTTTTTGTCACAATATTTTGGCATAGGTATATTTTGGGGGTCAGTGAACCATTCTAAAGCTTCTTGATTGGCTGGAGCGGGCTGGCTCCATGCTCCAAAAGGCACTGTAGGCCTGTGTCTGCTCTTCAACCCAGCTGCCCAAGACAGCCGGGTTGAAGAGTTTTGAATTGCGCATGTAAATTTGGCCGTAGAAAGGTAGCCGTCCAAACCAACATGCGCTCTCCAAACTTAAGTGGCCACTCCTCACTGCTGCCAATCTTTGGCAGCAGTGATGCACTGGCCCTGCCCTCCATTTGCTGGCAGAAAGTTTCAAAATTAAAATGGTAATATAATAACTTTATTACCATATCGTTTTTGACACTTTCTGCCCAGCAGTGTGGGGGGACAACGCTCCTCTGCTCCCATGAAGGAACCACTGGTGCCCACAACATACTCTCAGAGAATGTGGTGATATAGAGTAGCTTTACAGTATTCCTAGGTTAATTAATAAATCCCATTTATGCCAGCACATGTTCATTTTATGAAACAATTGGCAGATATTGAACACCCACAAGAGGTGCAAAATGTCTGCCATGTTTAAGCTTGCATTGTGCAGGCTACCGCAGCACCCAGCATTTCCTGCTTTGCCTAAGAGTCAACTTGAAGGCTGTCATGAGGGTAGGTGCAGACGGGGACAGGGTTATTGTCCACGACATCCTGAGAGAGCGAGGAATGATGCTAGCACTTTCTTATTATTCAATCATGCTTTTATTTGGGATGTGAGGGCATGAGCCACAGAATGAGAACTAGGGATTTTTAAGGAGCGCATAGGGCACTTTACACAATGCAATGTATGGTCTCCTCTCATAAATGTCTAACAACTATGGGCCCGATTACGATGTCGGGCAGAAAGCTTCCGACCAGCATTCCAAGGCTTTCCGCCCGACATCGTAGGTTTCAGTACGACCGCCGTATAAGGTTGATGGCGGTAGGAGTGAAACCTGCGGGGGGGATTCCGATGCGCCCTAGACAGGCTCAAGGAGCCCTTCAGAGTGTCTGAACTCAGCATAATCCCCTAAAGGCTGTCAGAAAGTGTCTTTGGGGACCCCTAGCAGGGGCCCCTTTCCCTTGGCCCTCTGCTATAGGGCTTGGGGGGCACCTATGGTGCCCCCTAAACATCTCTGCCCTGTGAGGTGCCTGCCACATGGTGCAGGGATGTTTAAAAACATTGGGGCATATTTACGTTCCCTGGCGCATCCCTGCAAATCAGCAGGGATGCGCCAGGAAAGATGTGTCACGCAAGTTTGCCCTTGCGCCACCGCCGATGCGCCGCATTTACAATGCGGCGCGCCGTGGCGCATGGATGGGCAGATGCGTGTTGCATCCCCCGACGGAAAGGCGGCGCATTGCTGGAGTCGCAAGCGCGACGCGGCTCCAGCAAGGCTCAGGGGTGCCCTATGCCTAACATGCTGCGTCAATCCTTACGCCTGCTTCAAGCAGGCGCAGGGTTTTGACGCAGCATGGCGCAAAGTGACTCAGTGAAATCTTGTAGATTTCACTGCGTCACTTTTACGAGGCGTACCTGCGAGGGAACGCCCACCCTGCACTGAACGCCCACATGAAACCTGACGCAGGTTTCATGTGGCGCAGGGGTTTACAACGTGACGCATCTCCCTAGATGCGTCACGTTGTAAATATTGCGCAACGTGGCGCATGTTTTGCGTTGCCGCTGCGGCACATAAGTGACGCAACGGTGGCGCAAAAGTGGCGTAAGGGGCTTGTAAATCTGCCCCATTAATTTTACAATGTCAGCATATGCTGCAGGACTTTTCCGCCCGCCGCACAAGCTGCCATTATTAAATGGATTTTTCCGACTGCCCTTCGGTCTGGTGATTTCAGACCGCTATAGTTACGCCCGCCTGACAACGTAGTGAGCCCCTATGTAAAGATAGGTGCCAATGTAAAGACGGTGATTAGCTAATTAGCATGACACATAATAACCAGGAGGTTAGATACCAGTAACCCCTGCAAGCATGTGTTTCCTCTGACCACAGATTTTTAGCTACACACTTGAGAAAATTAAAAAAGCAACATACAAAAACTATATTCCAGAGGATATAAACCTTGGAATGAACTGCAGGAATAGAGAATAACATTTAGACAGATAACTAGTCCGATATAGGTCAAAATAGCACAGTATGACCCTCATCAAAGGGGTCCATGCTATAGGAAACTGTCATGTAAACAAATGTGTTGAACCGTGCTGACACATGGAACATTAAAAAATAAACGGAATCAGTGTCCCGGAGAAATGGAGGAGATGCCCAAGAGAGAGAGGGAGAAGAATAAAAGAGAGACCAACAAAAAAAGGACCCTAACCTTCCCCGAGGACTCAAGACAACCCTGGGTTCAAGGAGGGGAGGTCACCCTCAAGACAAAAGAGAACCGTATATTTTAAAAATAGGGGAGTTCATCTAGGAGGCAGTGAATTATTTGTTCATGAGAGGTGGCTACTGCCATATCTTGCATCCAGTCCATCGGGGAGGATAGCCAAGGTAGCCACTGCAAGAGCTGTGTCTATCCATCTCTTCAAATGGTTGCCTCGGTCCGTCCATTTTTAAAGAAAGATGAGTTCCAAGTAGGGTCACAGATCCAGATCATCGCAAGCGTTCATTGTGGACAGGACTTGCTGCCAATATGTTTTCAAAGAGGGACAGGAGTATTGTATATCCAAAATGTCTATACGATATGTATGGATGATTACATCTCCAACATGCTGCTGGGGGTGGTAAGGTTAGCTGCTGTCAGCCAGCATGGGGAACAGCGCCACGCATGCAATAGCTTGTAAAAGCTAAACCTAAGATGTGCTTTGTGAAGGCCCCATCATGAATATCCAGAAGCTCAGCCTAGTTTGCCTGAGAGTATTCTTTGCCAAGATGACCCTGCCATTTATCTTGTAGCAGACATCTGAGATGGATAGAGCGGACCTTGTCCAGTGAGACCTCATGCAAGCCACAGATAACTCCTGTAAAGGAGCTCCATGTTTATAGGTATTCATGAATCACTGATTCAGGAAGTGGGGCCTCTAGAGGTAAATTGCAGGCAAAAATGTAGATATTTCTAGAGGCCTTGTCACCAGCTGGAACTACATTTGTAGGACTGTTAAGGGCTTAGGGCACTCTGCATTCCAGAGTTAATCCATAGTTTGGATGACATGGTCTGACCAGTCTTTCCTCTTTATCGGTTGACCTACGATTTTGTTGTTCCAAATGAGTGCTTTGTCATAGGCATGGACCTTAAGAAATCGGTGAGTGGTTTCCCATACGTGGATTGTCTCGGTCAGAACAGGGTTTGCTTTGCTATCGTCAGAAGTTATCTCTTTGCAGAAGACATAGTGGGCAGCTGTCCCTTTCAGGAGGGCGTGCTATGTCAGGACTCAGTCAGGACATTCCAAGTCTTTGAAACAGAGATAAGCCAGATGTTTGAGATGGTGCAGTCGATAGTAGAGTGGCATATCATGAAGTCGGAGGCACCTGCCTTTATGTCGACTTGAAGCTTACTGACTTTAAGCTTGGGTTTCCGGTCATCCCACTCATATTATTTGATGAGAGTGTCAAGTTTGTGGATCATGTATGTTGGGATAGTTCTCAGAGTCATTTGAAACAGATAGTCAAAGCGAAGTGCATCACCATTTTCAGTGTTTGGATATGATCCCACATTGAGAGTCGTAAGGTAGAGAAGTTCTTGAAGTCATTAGCCATTTTGGTAAGCAGGACTTCCATGTTTTTAGTGTTGTCTGCATCAGATTGTTGCCTATCAGGATTCCCAGATATCTGATTGTAGTGGTGGACCATTTGCAAAGTAGCCCAGCTAAAACTAATGCAGAAGTTGTGCGGTTGAAAGGCACTTTTGTCCTAGTCATTCAGATAGACAGAAAAGTACCCAAAAGCATTAAGAATATCAAGATGAAAGGGAATGGCGGGTTCCAGGTTGTCAAGCAGTAAAATGTCATTGAAATAGAGGAGGATTTTCACTTCCTCCGCTGTCATACGGATTACTTGGGACATCAGTGGATGCCCAAAGTTTATTCACCAAAGGCTCAAGTGCCAGCAGAAAAAGGAACGTTGTGAGGGGGCAGCCTTGGAAGGTACCCTATGCAATCGAGAATGATTTGAACTGGAATCCATTACAAGTGATGGTTGCCATCCGGGAGCAATAAAGAAGATTCACCTTTTGGATAAAATGAGCTTTGATTCCCGCTCGTCACATAACCTGGAATAAATAAGACCATTTGACATGTTGAATGCCTTTTCGGCAACCAAGAAATCGCTACTTTGGCACCTTGAGTTTTGTTAGCTTGCCAGACGACATGCAACAGAAGTCTCATGTCACAAGTGTCTCAGCACAAAGCCCGCCTGGGATCAGTGTATCAGAGAGGGTATTAACATTTTTAAGCGGGTGGCTTGTTCCTTCACAAATATTTTCAAGTAGGTATTAATAAGAGAAATGGGCACCAGCTGCCACATTGAAGAAGGTTTATATTTGGCTGGGGAAGTAGCTAGGGCCTGATTATGAGTCTGGCGGTCTTCCGACCACCAGACTCACAGTGGTGCAGCAGTGATGGTCCACCTTCTGCCGCCTTACGACTTCTTAACGTCGATGTGGCGGTGGACCGTCGGCTGCACCAGGGAACAGTCATTCCCTGGCAATGGCGCAGGAGCCCAAAAATGAAATATGCTGAGCGGGGACTGGCGCAGTCCCACTCAGCATATTACGAGTTCCTGGACTGCAAGCCTTTTCATGGCGGAGCCCTGCCATGAAAAGGCTGTATGCCCCCCTGGTTGTACCCCACAAAGTTCCAGCATGGCATGGACGTCCACGTCCATGCCGTACTAGAACTTTTTTGCTGTTCCCATTGCAGTGCCTGTTTTCCAGCCTTGGGAATAGCAAAGAACCGCTGACAGTATTACCAATTGTGCATTTCTAACTTGTAATACGATTGGCGGTCTTTGGGCGGTCTTGCACAGGTTTGGTGCAGCGGAGGTGGCGTTGCACCAGCACCCCTGCGCCAAACTCGTAGTCAGATCCTAAGATATTAGGTCTAATAAATTCTGGGTTTATAGAGTTCAAATCACATATTACCTTGTACACCTTGTTGAACAACTGTATTGCAGACTTATCATTTATCTTGTAATATTCAATGGGAAATTCATCCTCGATCGTTGTTTTACCAGTAGACCTATCTTTGACAGCGTTCCAGACCTCATCTTTGATGATATCAGTCTCCAATTCAGGGGCTGATTCAGCCATGAGATGAGGAAGGGCACGGCGGTCCAAAAATGCTGATTCAGTCTTCGATAATTAATCGTCAGCCATCTATAAATACTGGTCGTCATAAGGCCCGGGCGGACTTTGCAGAGTTCTGCATAGCGCAACTTTGCGAAGTCGTTAAAAAACACTGCTGCGCTAAGCAGAGCTCCGCTTGCGGGTACAGTTTGCCGGCACAAATGTTCGCATTGTGATCAGAACACGTAGTGCATCCTCCCGTTCCAAATCGAACGCAAAGGGCACCATGAGGTTCTCAAGTGTGTTCTCGCTTTCTAAATCTCACGCAAACAGCACCACGTGGTCTGCATGGGTGTGGCCATCTTGTTTTTCTACTCTCTGTATGGTGATGGGCCTAAAATGTAATCTCTCTTTTTTCTGTGTAATCCTCCCCCTTTAAAACTAATCTACACCTCGTTTTTAGGTCGAGCATTCGAGACCTCTTGTATATACTTTAGTATATACTTATTATTATATACTTACATGTGTATGCAGTTTGTGGGCTCTGGAGATCAGCCTTAAGACTGGTCTGCTTTCGCTTAGGGACTTTTTTCTGTTCAACTGCCTCTATTTAACTGTCTTGATAGAAAACGACCAGCAGAGGTCAGTAAAATACCAGAATCACTTTAGCATTCTCTAGATTCCAGTCCATAGAAATGGTGTTCCACGAGCACCCGTAGACAATATTATTTTTTTCAAATCTTGTATTTTCAGTGATATGACCACCGAAGGCCCTGATTTTATATTACAAACAGAGCTTTGGACTATACCATTTCCAGCTGAAAGGCAATATTTTTCTCCATGTGTTCCCATACCTGGCGTGTCACGCAGTTTGGTGCTTACTTTCCCTCCATGTTAAAGAACAGTAGATGTTTCAGCACCCAGGCTAATGAGCTGCATTAGCCTGGTCCCAAAGGCAAGACCGGTCCCAAAGGCAAGACCGATTGCATTGCAAATGCTTGTTTTTTTTTATATTAGCTTGTGTCTTTGTGTATTTTAAATTTTTGGGGGATTCTTTTCATGTTTTTCATGACTTTCTGTTTATTTCCCCTTACTTCCTTATCTTTCTTCTTTCCTTTACCTTTTTTTATTTTTCAGAACCCACCCGGTGCCATGGCAGAGGCAGGGCGGCTATGTTGCAGGCCGTGCTGCCACCCTGGTGTGCAGCCCCTGGCGATCTTTATTGAGGAGGTGGTGATAGCACTGTTTTCTTTTGTGCAGCGCCACCGCCTTTCCATGCTGGCAACAGACGGCAGGCCCAGTAGCGGATACCCCCTGTGGGAGCATCGGCAGCACTAGGGGAGTGTATCATCCAGCAGCTGATTCACCACTGGGCAGACATCCTGGACTGGGAACAGGACCTGCTCGACCTGCTATACTTCGAGATTCCAGAGCTCGGTGAGTTTTAATTGTTTGTTGTGTTTGTGTTGTACAATGCTAAAAAAAAACTTCTGAATAGCATGCTGCTCACATTCAGAGGTAAGTTACATTCAGTTTATGTTGGTATGTTAATGTGTGACCAGTTTCTAGTTTTTCGTTTCTGCTAGGCAGGTGCTCTGCGCTACCTAATCGTATTCATCATTGGGGCTCGCTTTGGCTGAATAATTAAGAAACCAGTACAGACTGTTCTCATGTCACTAAAGTGAACCAGTGTTTTCATTCTCTCTGTGACTTTGTTTATGTAGCTCGTACAGTTATTTATTTCACAGCAATGTGTAGTATGCATCTATATATTGCAAAAAAGGGAGACTGAGTTGATCCATCAAGGAGGTTGGGAAATGGGAATAGAATTAAAGATCATTCACTGCAATACCTTAGTTCCAAATGTAGTTTTTGTGAAAGAAATTTGGAATAGGGATTTCAGGGTTAATATGGGCAACTCAATGATAGTCAATAGACTCGAGTCGAAGCTAGTACTATGGGCGATCTGTTTTAGAGAAGTACAATGTGACTGCATTCGCTTGCCATAAAAAAAATTGGGGAGATTAAGTGAATCACTAATCTATTTTTTTAATCTACTTCATTTCTTACATCAGTCCCCAAGGGCAAGAAGAGGGATGTTCAGGAAGAGACAGGTTCGGGAGTAGCTAGTCAGCCTGTGCCGATGGATGGGCAAGAAGATATTTAGTAAAAATGGCATATAATTAAATGGATGAATAATGGATTTGAAATTTTTGTTAAAAACACTGGATGAGAGAAAGTAAAGCTTAATTATGGTGGCTATGGGTGAATTACAATGACAGGATGAATGAATATGTAGATTGTTTGGATGAATAAGCAAGGCCGCTCATCTGATGAGGAGCATGCTGCTCACCTACTTTGCTTACTTTTTTTGTAGGGTTATCAAACCTATGGCTCAAAGTGGGGAGTATTTTTTTTTCTACTCCCTTGATTTGCTATATTTGTTAAGGGAGCCAAATGTATCCCACCCATCATCCATCACCTCCCTCCCCGCCTATGGCATTTTTTTTGCCACCTATGACCGAAGTGTACTATGGGTCAATTTGTGACTGCAGTGTTGGCTGTGCAATGTGCGTCTGCTTCAGTTAATGCAGCATCTGCAATGTTTTCAATGCATTGCAAACCGAACACACAAGGAATGTTGTTTCCCTTCACCCACTCAGTCACTTCTTAGTACTTCACACCTTTATTTTTTCCTAAGTTCTTCTGTCCCAGCCTACCAAATTGGAAAAACCATTCTTGGCATGTGCCATATTTCGTTTTATAACCATGTGAAGTGAAGTGATTCCAGAATATATTTCATGGTTTCCCATTACAGATTTATTTTACACCTTTTAAGATCTTTCCCTTTTGCCTTTTACAGTGACTGAATAAGCCAAAGATGACGAATCGATGATCAGTGTAGTGGCCCCTCTACTCTATATCAAAAAAGCTCTACCCTACCTGTCTAATCCCTCTACCCTACACCCCCTGAGTTAGAGTAAATCAAGTTTCCTTTGCTTGCTTACTGCCCAGCGAATGAATTTGTTGGAAATAATGTATGGTAAAGTGGGAGTAAGTGCATGATTTGATGTCAAGTTTGGCGTATGGGATACACAGTGACTAATGTGCCAAATACAATCTCCATAGCCCGTTCCCTTCCCTGTAGCACAGTCCATCATTTTCCCCAAAGTCTACTTACTGCAGACAAAATAATGTTAACATTCGGATTTCATACGTGTGTGATGTAGTATCTTATTTATTATTCATCTGCCTCTTTGGAGTCAGGGCAGAAAGAGAAATGCATTTGAGGAAGAGCAGGGCCATTGGAATTAAAAATAGATAATTATCAACTACAGCTGCTTCAGCTGCAGAGAGGAGCAAACTACCCAACAAGCTGACTAGCAAAGAGCATTGCTTCATTATTTAAGCACAACACACAGCTTGGACTCTATAGTGCATAATGCCGTACTCATAAATGAGACGTAATTTATTTTACAAAAAGTGTATGTTTATAGTCACTTGAAAAGCCCTTAGAAGAAGAAAAATAATCAAATTACAGTTTTTAAATCCAGTGGTATTCTGCCTTTTAAATAATACTTTTCTTCAACACAGTCAGTAATTTTTATGCAAGGCATGTGTGGGTAAAACATAAAATTGGCCTAGTGAAACTCCTAATAATAAGCACATCACATTCCAATGGCCATAGGGGACCAGCAATGTACTGCAACTGTGCCACCCAGTAATTTAAAACAATTGTTTGCACAGAGCAGTATTTATAATTTGTATTTTTTGTTTTTCTCAACATAGCTGCTCCTGCTAGTCCAGCCGGACCACCCAGTATCTGGGAGATAGCAGCCCATTTGCAGCGACAGAGGGTGGAGTGTATCCAACAAGAGTACTGGTGGTCCTGGAAGAGGTGGAGGAAGAAACAAACGCCTCTCAGCCAGGTCCCTGTGCAGCCTGTCCACCTCAGCCTCCAGCCTCCTGGCAATCTCATCACCAGCACCAGCTTCTATCAACTGCTGCCACCCCTTTCCACACTTACAACACCACCAGGCAATTGCTGTGCCACATCCTGCAGTGGTTACACTACATCAAGATCTGGCTCACCACAATGGTGTGGATCCTAGACCAGCTCTGGACCAACACCCACAATGCCCTCTTCTAGCCCTTTTTAAAAGTTTTCTTTTTGGTGGGAGAGACTTGTTGTTGTTGGAGATGGTGGTAAGGGAATCGGGACCGGGCTTGACTTTCTTTGGACATTTTAAATTTTGGGACATTGGGACTTGTGTCAGTTTTTTGGGGGAAGAAGGGTGGGCATGTTGTGTGGGTGGAGAGGGTGGGTTTCTTTATTGAAAAATAAAGGAGAAACTATTTTATTACATCTAAATTTATGCCGGAGGTAGTTTTCTTTTACTTTTAGTTTGAACTGCTGCCTTCAGCCTTTATGCAGGCTGTTTATGTGTTTGTAAGCGAGAGTGTAGCGCTTGGTTATAGAGTTATACTTCTCTAACTATCTTGACCATCAGGGGGAATGCTGCCATGACCTCCATTGTCTAAAACAACCTAGATAAACAATAGTAGCAGTTAGTTATTTACTTACTAAGTTAACTAGTTCACTTCACTCCATACTAGTTGTCTTACCTTAATATAGATGAAGCAATAACAGGGAAGGCATCACAACTTCACAAGCAAGGTCCCACTTCTAGTTTTACACAGGTGAGCTCCAACTAAGGATTTATCTGAATCACTGATTATCAATCATAGGCGACTAAATGGAAATAAAAGGACTGAGTTAGTGGGTTATATTTTATCAAAGCTATACAAAGAATTGACACCTGAGTACTACATGATGACACAACGAGAATTCCTGATAGTGCTAAAATACGAAAAATAGCAATACTAGTACTTTTTGGCAAATGGGAAGCTAGAAGTATTATTTACGAAATCCTCGAGTTATAAAAAATTGACTCGAAGTCTGGAGTGGACAAACTTAGGTTAGGCGTTTACGGTTACGCAGCACAAGGCCTGAATGATGACGCGGATGACTGACGTTCTTCATTCTATATCTAAAATATAGATAACTTTTTATGCATGAGTTGGTAAATGGTGCCAATGTGGGCTACTGCTTAGAAGATCCTGCAGTAAGTTGGTGTTGCTTTCACCACATCCGCCCCACCAAGTGTGTGATTCATTGGTGGTGTAAAATAAGCCACACCTCAATAAATCACACAGACTGGGGAAGAGGGTTAGGGGTTTGATGAATGGATGTGAAGGGGGATTTGGGAAAAGGTTTGACAAACACTACACAAGGACAACATTCATCTGGGCAATGAACAGCACATCATTCATCATCAATCTGTTATGAGAGGAAACAAAGGAATGAGTATGACAGAGTACAGATAAATGCATTGCAAACACCCCTTCTGCCCCTGAGACCCAAGTTATAAGACATCTAAATGTTCTGTCTTCTAGGTTGGGGAGTGAACCCACCCACCCACCCACTTCTCCAAATATGATTGTTAAAAGATAAATTATACTGTATTGCAAAATTAGGTGCTCTATCTGCATTCTCCTCGGGAATGTCGACACTTGGGTGCCCTTCTGGACTGATCCGGTAGGTAAGAAGGAGTGTTGTTGAGCTCAGCTTTCGCATTTCATTAATTCAGGAAACTAGAAGAAGGTCTGCGGATTATAAAATAGAAACTGTATTTTAGAGTCAAGGAGAAGAACAGAAGGTAGGTAAGCTTCATGAGGAGTGTATCAAGAAAACTCAGAGGCAGAGCAAAAAAACAAGAGGGGGACTTAGAGTTTAACTTTTGCCACAAGTCCAACACATACACATACACACACACACAGCAGCATTTCACAAACACACCTCTCTCCATTCCGCATAGCTGAATACTAGGCCTCAGACTATTGGTTTACCTTTGAACTGAAGTCAATAGCGTCTTGTTTATAGCTGTTGATGAGGTAGTCCCGCAGCTCCTGCTCTGAGTTCTTCCAGCCTCCTCCTGAGTCCTGACCCTGAAAACTCGATCCCAAACCAGTCATCATCATGACCCAAGCAAGATAGATGTGTAGCGCACTGCTGTTAAAGAACAAGTAGAGAAACAGAATTGCAGTATAGGTTTGTGTTTGTTTCCTAAACCAACTGTTCTGGTCTCTGAAGAATCAGAAAAAAGGAGAGGAGGACACTGCAATTAAATCTGGCTAAGTGTGAAAAGGCCACTCATCTCCTGGGAAAAAAATGACCGCCCATCACTCAGGCCCCAAATATTCCAAATCAATAATCATCTCAAGAAATTTCTCCTATTACCGTTCAACACACACCCTCCCTCACTGTCAGCCACCACGTCAATCATCACTCAGCCACTCGATAATCTAATCACTTATTGGTGCAATGGTTACCTATTACAATACAAGCACAGTGGTAGGTACAATATCTCCCCTTTGATGCAAGCAACAGATTTGAATTTGGCAGTCTTATAAATCAAACAATTGTCTGGGGCATCCATCCTAGATGATGAAAAAAAAGGAGGATCATAGGAGTGGACCATACAGGTTAATTAATTTTTGCTGAGTAAGTTTGTAAAGGACAATCACCTGCAGGGAAAGAATGAGCGCCCATCACTCAGGCCCCAAACATTGCAAATCAATCATCTCAGGCAAGTTCCCACATTACAGTTCAACACCCTCCCTCACTGTCTGCCACCACATGAATCATCAATCATCATCATCATCATCATCATCACTATCTCTCACTCACCGTTGCAATAGTTGTAGTTATCTCTTTCAATCCAAGCATGGGCAGTTTTGGTATTATGTATTCATCTTTGATGCAGGTAACACATTGGAATTTGATATTGGCAGGCAGTGTTGTAAATCAATGATCTTCTGGGGCATATTTTCTAGTGCTAAGTAATGCAAAAAGGGATAAACAATAGGCATGTGAGGGGGGCAGGCATTGTCTCAAATGTCATGAAGGAATTGTGGGATTTCTTCAACACACACTGGTCCAACTTTAATCCGGCAATATATGTGACAAAAAAAATGGTGGGACAGCATAAATCTGACACAAAAATAATAATGTGCCACTAGCTTTTTTTTTGTTGCAAAGATAGAGGTTTACTGAGAAATAATTAAAGAGTTCTGTAGGGGCACTGGCATACTTATTCTGGGAAGTAGAGATTGTCATTAAACTCAGGTGGTTCACCCAGAAGTTTATAAGCTAACACATTTGATTCAATTTTGAACCAATTACCCTCTTCCTCCTGTGCTGTTTCAGGAACATTGTAATTGTGTGGTATAAAATGTTAGCTCATTTTGATCATAGTCAATCTCTCCACGCTTTAAGGGGAGAGACTGGTCCTTCTCACTATAACAACCACACCTGCTGCACTAAACACATGCTCAGCAGACACACTTGTGACAGGACAAGCCAACCTGCTGAGCTCTGGCCATTGGCGCATCTTCCCATACCAATACATCTATGGATTCTGATCCACATTGACCTCTTTTGGATCATACAGATACTCCTGGAGCATCCTGTGGATGTTAATTGGTGCTGCCACTTGCTCAACCTGTTTTGCCATCGCCTCTGCACTGGACTTGAGCCCTGCCAATTGAAACCAATATAATGCAGAGGTTGGGTCCGGTCCTTCTGTTGCTGTTTTTGCCGGTGTTCTGGTTGATGGTGTTGTTGGCTGCTGTGAGACAAGAATGCCCTCCGTGGAAGTTGAAGGCAGCACCCCAGAACTGCTGGGTGGGACTCAAAGTTCCATTTGTTCTTCTTCCAAGTCTCCGGTTTCCTCTACAATCCACCTCTTGCATTTTAAAACATCCCCTTCAGAAAAAGGAATTAAATTGGGCAGTATAATTTTGTACGGTGGGTCAAGTAGTGTGACACAGATGTAGTCTTTGGATGCAATGATGCCATGTTGCAACCTTGTATTACAAGTCAAGCGAAGGATTGAGGTCTCATCCAAGGCATGCGCTTCTGTGTCTTCATTCACACCTGCGGAGGCGAGCCTTTCAGACACCTTCTTTACCTTGTCCTGTAGGAGATGCAACAATGGGATAGCTTGGCCCATCGTACTGTCCTCCTAGCTAACCTTCCATGTGAAAACCTCAAAAGGGAGTAGCATCTGTGTCAGGCATTTGACTAGGCCACATTTGTCTGCATCCATGGTCATAGCTTTCCCAACTGCATCCCCTCCTCTTTGAATAACATAGTCATTGATCTGTTTGTACTGCTCAAACAGACATTGCAACATGTAAAAGGGTGAGTTCCAATGTGTTTGCACCTCCTGTTTTAGAGATTTAACTGGTGCTCTATTATTATGCGGAATAATCCGCAACTGCTTATGGGTTTCAAAAAATGGCTGAAATGAGTGCAGATTATTTTGCAGGTGGTCAGTATGACTATGTCTTCTTTTTTGAGGAAGTCGTGCACCACCAGGTTGATGCAATGGGCCAAACACAGGACCCTGAAATAGCCTTCATCTGACATGACCTTGACTATGTTACTGCCATTGTCTGTGGCGACAAGTCCTATTCTGAGATCTCTGGGTCTCAGTCATTCATACGCCTTGCTGTTGAATTCCGCCAAAATGTTTACAGCTATATGTTGTTTCTCCATGGCTGCTGTTGCATGCTGCCAAACACTCTTAAAACTTTGTTCAGGGCCAAGAGCTGCAGATATCTTTTGCTGTACCCCCTCAAAAGAGATCTAGTGTACAGTGACGCACATGTAATTAGTCACTTGACAACTGGTCCACATGCCTGTCATCAGATGGATGGTGTGAACCGCACTTTGCGGTGTGAAACACACTTTGCCGCAAAGCTTGTCCAACCAACTGTAGCACATCGTGCTGCAGCAATGGAGCAGCAACTCTGGCAAAATAGGTCCGACTTTGCACCTTCCATTTTGGGCAGATGGCTGCCACAAAGTCTAATCATCCCACTCCATCCACAAAAGAAAAAGAGAGGAGGTTCAACACTAACATTTTTGCCAGCTTTCCATTGTACAAACATGCAGTTGGGTGGTTCTACTCATAGGGCCACTCCTGCCTATACATTCCCTTAATAGTAGCCTGGATTTTCCTCTTTACTGCGACCACTGACACAGGCATCTTCGAGAAGTAGATGGTGGTGGTAGACTCAATGTGCGTCGTGGTGGGGCAGTCACTGTATGCCGTGGTGTCTCGATCTCACTCCGAATCTTGTGCCATTGGTTAGTTGCAGAGATGGGTCAATCTTCTGACACATTGCTGTGGACAAGGCTGCTTTGTGTGAAGATGTAACCCTCTTCTTCCTCATCATCACCTTCCACCATGAAGGAACTTGTAGCTGATGTCCCCCGGCTCTCGTCACCACCACAACCACATTCAACAATTTGTTAAGGTGCTCCTCCCACTTTATTGTGTGATGTTTTTTCATATGGGTCGCTCCAGTACTAAAATGTGTACCAGACTTACCTCGATGAACATTTGTGTGGCAAATGGTGCATACTGCAAAGGGCACCCTCTCTTTGCTAACCATAAAAAAGTCCCAAACTGGAGAGGATACTTTTTTCTCTGCATCTCCTGAGGTAGGGATTGGTGCAGGTCTCAGCTGGGGCTTTGCAAATATGGAAGCTGGTGGTGGTGGTACCTGTGCCACATCCCTTGAGCAGGTTGAATAGCAATGTCAGACTGTGTCTCCTTCCACCATGACTGCCTCTTTGTCATCATCCTCCTCATCATCCCCTTCCATAAGTCTAAGTCTTCTGGGAACTTTTCTTTTCCCTTGCCTCTCCTGTTGTCTCCTGGACTCTGCCGGGGTCCACTCCATGTCCCTATCATCATGATCAGAAGTGGTGGTTGGAGAAAGTGGTGGAGTAGTACCCTTCCTTTTCATTGTTGAACATCTGGGAGGCACTGATTCTAAAAGAGGAGGTACTTGTTGGAAAAAAATCTCAATCTGCTGTTCTGCTCCAACATCAGGCAAATGTGCTATTGCTGGTTGCAGCTGTGGCTGTGGCTGCTGTCCACTATCCTCTGTTTCCTGAAATAATTCGGTACTACTTTGTGAAAGGGACAAATCCTATTCAACATCACTACTCATCAGCGTCAACATGATTGCAGTGGCTGCCTTACTGACAGGCAAGGTCCTGGGCTTAGGTTGGAGGGTGGTGCTGTTGATGCAGGAGCGCTGCTCTCAGCTTGCTCGCCGGAGGCCAGTGCGGCAGGCAAAAGTTCGCTGAAAACCCCACAAGTGAGGTATCATTTTACTTGGGAGACTGAGGGGAACGCTGTGGGGTAGGAAAATTGTGCCGGCATGGTGATTCCACACAAAAATATGTGGAAAATGTGTTTTTTTCAGCTAAATTTGAGGTTTGCAGGGGATTCTGGGTAGGAAAACTTTGGGGGATCCACGCAAGCCATACCTCGCTGGACTCCCCCGGATCGCTAGTTTTCAGAAATGTGTGGGTTTGGTAGTTTCCCAAGATGGCTGCCGAGCCCAGGGCCAAAAACCGAGGTGACCCCCCCTTGCAAAACCAGGTTGTTTTCTGATAGGTAAATTTGATGTCTCCGCAATACACTTTGGGCCCTTGCCTGACACGGGTACTTGACCCACCCACGCGAGTGAAGTACCATTTTTATCAGGAGACCTGGGGGAACGCTGGGTGGTAGGAAATTTGTGGAACCATGCAGATTCCAGAACTTTCCAACACAGAAATGTGAGAAAAATTATGATTTTTTTCAGCTAAATTTGAGGTTTGCAGGGGATTCTGGGTAGGAAAACGTTGGGTGGTCCACGCAAGCCATACCTCGCTGAACTTCCCTGGGTGTCTTGTTTTCAGAAA
This sequence comes from Calotriton arnoldi, assembly GCA_963921515.1. NCBI lineage: Eukaryota > Metazoa > Chordata > Amphibia > Caudata > Salamandridae > Calotriton > Calotriton arnoldi. The sequence continues at coordinate 59,931 of CAWUFW010019957.1, forward strand.
TGTGTGGGTTTGGTAGGTTTCCCAAGATGGCCACCAAGCCCGGGGCCAAAAACACAGGTGACCCCCCTTGCAAAACCAGGTTGTTTTGTGATAGGTAATTTTGATGTCTCCTCAATACGTTTTGGGCACCTGCCTGTCGCGGGTACTTGACCCACCCACGCGAGTGAGGTACCATTTTTATCGGGAGACCTGGGGGAACGCTGGGTGGTAAGAAATGTGTGGATCCATGCAGATTCCAGAACTTTCACATGCAGAAATTTGAGAAAAATTTGATTTTTTCATCAAAATTTGAGGTTTGCAGGGGATTCTGGGTAGGAAAACGTTGGGGGGCCCATGCAAGCCATACCTCCGTTTACTCCCCTGGGTGTCTAGTTTTTAGAAATGTGTGGGTTTGGTAGGTTTCCCAAGATGACCGCCAAGCCCGGGGCCAAAATCCCAGGTGACCCCCCTTGCAAAACCAGGTTGTTTTGTGATAGGTAATTTTGATATCTCCTCAATACGTTTTGGGCCCTTGCCTGTCGCAGGTACTTGACCCACGAACGCGAGGGAGGTACCATTTTTATCGGGAGACCTGGGGGAACGCTGTGTGGTAGGAAATTTGTGGATCCACGCAGATTCCAGAATGTTCCACCACAGAAATGTGAGGAAAATGTGTTTTTTTTTTTTACAAAGTTTGAGGTTTGCAAGGGATTCTGGGTAACAGACCTGGTGAGAGCCAGACAAGTCACCCCATCCTGGGTGTCTAGTTTTCAAAAATGTATAGGTTTTCTGGGTTTCCCTAGGTGCCGGCAGAGCTAGGGCTCAAAATCTACAGCTAGGCACTTTGCAAAATAAGGGTCAGTTATCACTGTGAAAATTTGGTGTGTCCACGTTGCATTTTGGGCCGTTTCCTGTCGCGGGTACTCGGCCTACCCACACAAGTGAGGTACCATTTTTCTTGGAAGGCTTTGGGGAATGCGAGGTGGGTAGAATTTTGTGGATCCACGCAGAGAACAGAACTCTCCACCACAGAAAGGAGAGGAAAATGTGTTTTTTTTTACAAAGTTTGAGGTTTGCAAGGGATTCTGGGTAACAGAACCTATTGAGAGCCAGACATTTCACCCCATCCTGGATTCCCCTGGGTGTCTAGTTTTCAAAAATGGATAGGTTTGCTAGTTTTCTCTTGGTGCCGGCAGAGCTAGGGTTTGAAATCTACAGCTAGGCAGTTTGCAAAAATGGGGTCAGTTTTCACTGTGAAAATGTGGTGTGTCCACGTTGCGTTTTGGGCCATTTTCTGACCCGGGCACTAGGCCTACCCACACAAGTGAGGTACCATTTTTCTCGGAAGACTTTGGGGAATGCGGGGTGGGCAGAATTTTGTGGATCCACGCAGATTACAGAACTCTCCACCACAGAAATGTGAGGAAAATGTATTTCTTTTTACAAAGTTTGAGGTTTGCAAGGGATTCTGGGTAACAGATCCTAGTGAGAGCCAGACAAGTCACCCCATCCTGTATTCCCCTGGGTGTCTAGTTTTCAAAAATGTATAGGTTCTCTAGGTTTCCCTAGGTGCCGGCAGAGCCAGGGTTCAAAATCAACAGCTAGGCACTTTGCAAAAAAGGGGTCAGTTTTCACTGTGAAAATGTGGTGTGTCCCGTTGCGTTTTGGGCCGTTTCCTGTTGCGGGCACTAGGCCTACCCACACAAGTGAGGTACCATTTTTCTCGGAAGACTTTGGGGAATGCGGGTTGGGTAGAATTTTGTGGATCCACGCAGATTCCAGAACTTTCCACAACAGAAATGTGAGGAAAATGTATTTTTTTTTACAAAGTTTGAGGTTTGCAAGGGATTCTGGGTAACAGATCCTAGTGAGAGCCAGACAAGTCACCCCATCCTGTATTCCCCTGGGTGTCTAGCTTTTTAAAATGTATAGGTTTTCTAGGTTTCCCTAGGTGCCGGCAGAGCTAGGGTTCAAAATCTACAGCCAGGCACTTTGCAAAAAAAGGGTCAGTTTTCACTGTAAAAATGAAGTGTGTCCACGTTGCGTTTTGAGCCGTTTCCTGTCGCGGGCACAAGGCCTACCCACACAAGTGAGGTACCATTTTTATCAGGAGACTTAGGGTAACACAGAATTGTAAAGCAACTGTTATTACCTATTGACTTTCGATGAATTTCTGCCGTTCAAATGAAAGACAATGTGTAAAAAGAAGTCACTTTGAAAAATGTCCTATAATTCTCATGCTAGTATGGGTACTCACAATTTCGGAAATGTGCAAATAGCTACAGTTTCTAAACTCTATATTTTGTTCCAATTTTAGAAATACATAGGTGTCTTTCATCCCGATTTTTCACTGTATATATTTTTTCAAATGAATTGCTATATACCCGGCACGTAATAATAAACCATTGCAAGATGCTGCTTAGTTATTGGCTCTGGGTTCATGGGGTTCTTGGTGAACCTACAAGTCCTATATATCCCCACAATCAGAAAGGTCCAGTGGATGTAACTGTATATTGCTTTCAAACATCTGTCATAATTAGAAGAAGTTACAGGTGAAAACGTTGGCACAAATGGCAGTTTTTTTCAACTCATTTTCAATTTTTCCTATTTTCAACTGTTAGTTTCTATAAAGAAACCTTGAAGGATCTACACAAATGACCCCTTGCTGAATTCAGAATTTAGTATACTTTTCTAAAATGTATAGCTTTCTAGGATCCATCATTGCTTTTATACCCATTTCTAACATTAACTGGAAGAAGGTTGAAAGCACAAAAAATAGCAAAAGTAGGCTATGTCCCAGTAATATGCCAAAACTGTGTAGAAAATGTTGGTTTTCTGACAAAAGTCTGTCAGTCCCTTAAAGCTGGGAAAATGGTAATTTCAGCCCCACAAACCCTTTGGTGATACCATTTTCAGGGAAAAAACAGACGCTTTCATTTGCAGGACTTTTTTCCCATTTGTCTAAAAAAAAAAACCAAAGTTTAGCTGTATTTTGGCTAATTTCTGGGTCCCCTCCAGGGGAATCCACAAACCCTGGGTACCTTTAGAATCCCCATGATTTTGGAAGAAAAGGACACAAATTTGGCGCGGATACATTATGTGGTCAAAACATTACAAGGGCCTAAGCGCGAACTACCACAAATAGCCAAAAAAAGGCTTAGCACAAGGGGGAAAAGGTCTAGCAGCGAAGGGGTTAAGCTATTATAAATAATTAGCAATACAGTGTAACTATCCATCCACAAAAACCCACCAAAATAAGCTTTCATGGTGTACACTCAGGAAGGATAACAAAGAGCAACAACAACAACATACAGATGTAACCATTTGTTTTATGTGCATCAAGTTGGGATGTCAAATGCAAAAACAACAATTGATGGACAGAATGCAGAACAATGTCATACATTCACCCCAGTACAGAGATCTGGGCCTAAATCCATCCTTTTTTTGCTCCCCAGGCCATTCCAGTTTGAATCCAGCTATATGCAAATCTGTCTTGATCCTGCGCCCAATGAGAATAGTCCAGCCCGAACCGCCAGGCCAGATCCTCCCTGGACTGAAACCAAGCATCCTAGGACCGGTTTCGGGGTTTCACCCCTCATCAGCCAGGATAGCTTGACTCCAGTGGCATGGAGAGCACGGGACCCACGTCTGGGCATACCCGTCCCACACGGGGTGACAAATGCAAAAACAACAATTGATGGTCAGAATGCAAAACAATGTCATACATTCACCCCAGTACAGAGATCTGGGCCTATATCCCAGCCCAGACATGGGTACCAGGCTCACTGTGCCACTGGATTCAAGCTATCCTGGCTGATGAGGGGTGAAACCCCGAAATCGATCCTAGGATGCTTGTTTCCAGTCCAGGGAGGACCTCGCTTGGCAGTTTGGGCTGGACCGTTCCCATGAGGCACAGGGTCAAGTCTGATTTGCATATGGCCAGGTCTAAACTGGGATGGCATGGTGAGAAGGCCTGGGCAGTGAACTTCGCTCCGTTCGCGGAGTTTGCGGAGTTTTCTGCACTCCGCGGAGCTCGCGGAGTGCAGAAAACTCCGCTTTGCCATGTGCAGCAGAGTTTTTTCCCCGCTCGCGATTGCGAACGGTAAGTTCGCGATCTCGAATGGTAAGTACGCGAGCGCAAGCTGCCGCTCAGGTAGAATTTCTACCCCGAGCGGCAGGATTACCAGCACAAACTGCAGTTCGCACTGCACTCCGCCACTCGTGGAACTTCGCAGAGTTTTTTTCTAACTTTGCGGAGTTTCGCGTAGCAAAACTCCGCGAACTACGCCCAGGCCTGATGGTGAGCAAAAAAATGATGGCTTTAACCCAGATCTCTTGACTGGGGTTGAATATTTTGATTTGTTCTTCATTCCGTCCATCAGCTGTGTGTCTTTTGCTTTCTCGCCCTAAGTGCTCTGGGTATGCCCAGACCTGGGTCCTGGGCTCACTGTGCCACTGGATTCAAGCTATCCTGGCTGATGAGGGGTGAAACCCCGAAACCGGTCCTAGGATGTTTGTTTCCGGTCCAGGGAAGACCTGGCTTGGCAGTTCGGGCTGGACTGTTCCCATGAGGCACAGGGTCAAGTCTGATTTGTATATGGCCAGGTCTAAACTGGGGTGGCATTGTGAGCAAAAGAATGATGGCTTTAACCCAGATCTCTTGACTGGGGTTGAATATTTTGATTTGCTCTGCATTCTGTCCATCAGCTGTGTGTCTTTTGCTTTCTCGCCCTAAGTGCGTGGGGTATGCCCAGACGTGGGTCCCGTGCTCACTGTGCCACTGGATTCAAGCTACACTGGCTGATGAGGGGTGAAACCCCGAAACCGGTCCTAGGATGTTTGTTTCTGGTCCAGGGAAGACCTGGCTTGGCAGTTTGGGCTGGACTGTTCCCATGAGGCAGATGGTGAAGTCAGATTTGCATACGGCCAGGTCTAAACTGGGTGGCATGGTGAGCAAAAGAATGATGGATTTAACCCAGATCTCTTGACTGGGGGTGAATGTTTTGATTTGTTCTGCATTCCGTCCATCAATTGTATGTCTTTTGCTCAAGTTGGGATGTGGCATTCATGGAGGTGCAGGTGACAATGGAATAATCCTTAGACAATGAATGCTGCTGTGCACCTGTAGCAGACATGGGGTTCATCTAGATATTAGGAAATGGGAAAAGGAAAAAAATTGAAATAAAAAAATGTAAACAATGACAATAAAAAAAAAAAAAATTAAAAACAAAAAAAAAAAAATAGCATTAAAACACCTAAAAAAACCTATTACAACTATATCTATAAATAAGTGAAATTATCCTCAACCATATAATTTAATAAACTGCTATCTCAACCATCCATGCAAGCCTATGTTGAAGGGCCATACAGGCTGGACACACAATAAGCCTGCCAGCCAGTGCCACATGGTCAACAACAACAACACTGAGCAAGAAGGCATGGGGAACAAAGAGAAGACATGCAGGCCTATCGCAAAAGCACACTGGCTGCCAACACAAAATCGCTGCTAGCCATATAGTTACAACAACATGCAAGAAGGTATGGGGAACAAAGAATACATACATGCCTATGGCAAAAGCACACTGGCTGCCTACACAAAATGGCCGACCACATGGTGAAACAGCAAGCAAGGAGGCATGGCCATAACAAAGAAGACATGGAGGCCTATGGCAAAAGCACACTGGCTGCCTACACAAAATGGCTGCCAACCACATGGTCACAACAACAAGAAAATAGGCAAGGGGAACAAGGAAGACATGTAGGCCTATCGCAAAAGCACACTGGCTGCCTACACAAAATGGTCATGGACCACATTGTCAAAAGCAAGCAAGGAGGCGTGGCCATCAACAAAAACACATGCAGGCCTATGGCAAAAGCACACTGGCTGCCTACACAAAATGGCTACCAGCCACAACAACAAGCAAGAAGGCATGGGGAACAAAGAAGACATGCAGGCCTATGGCAAAAGCACACTGGCTGTCAACACAAAATGGCCACTACCACATGGCCAAACATCAAGTAGGTGGCATAGCCACAACAAAGAAGACAAGCAGGACTATGGCAAAAGGACACTTAGCAGCCTGGAATAATTTGTGGTGGCCTGAGGACTGTGGCCCACTACCAGTCCCTGTCCTAAAGGTAAAATAATCTATGGATTATTTTTTATATAAAGCTGAATTTTTCTGAGCAGATTAACCGTGTTACTTCTTACTGCTTTTACATAATTAAGTGGCTTAAAAAGGTTATTCCTTTATTCCCTTAGACATGCGAAAGACAGGAGTGATCACCCTCATTCTCTCAAGGATAGAGTATTGTAATGCACTCTATTTAGGGGTGAACAAACGCTCTCAGTGTAAGCTGCAATCCTTGAAAAATGCAGTGGCTCGTCTTCTGTTAAAGCTATCAGAATTTTGCTCCGTTTCCAAGAAAATTCAGGAACTGCATTGATTAACAGGGTCTGAAAGGATCAAGTTCAAGGGGCTTTGTATGATACATAAAGTCTTGCATGTCACTTGCCCCCTCTATTGTATGAAATGATTTAACTGGGACTCTCCACAGCAAGTATTAAGGTCCTCTCATTCTTGTTTTGTTACGACTCCCAAAATAAACAAATTCTAGATGGGGGGGTAGGAGCTTCTCCTATCTGGGCAGAAAATTGTGGAATGCTTTACCCCTGTATTTAACATCCCAATCAAGCCTTAACCTTTTCAGGAAATCACAAAAAATGTGGCTCTATACTTGCGCTGTCAAGAATGTCATCCGTTTCTCTTTGCTATTCTTGAAGTTTGCTTACCACCAAGACACCTCGGTATTTGTGCCCTCTAGAATACTCTTACTTATATACTTACTTACAATGGGTGCCTACACAAAATGGCCACTGACCACATGGTAAAACAGCAAGCAAGGAGGCATGGCCATAAACAAAGAAGTCATGCAGGCCTATGGCAAAAGCACACTGGCTGCCTGCACAAAATTGCTGCCAGCCACATGGGCACAAGAACAAGCAAGAAGGCATGGGGAACAAAGAAGACATGGAAGCCTATGGCAAAGGCACACTGGCTGCCTACACAAAATGGTCACCGACCACATGATGAAACAGCAAGTAAAGAGACATGGCTACAACAAACAAAACATGAAGGCCCATGGCAAAAGAAAACTGGCTGCCTACACAAAATGGCCACTCACTACATGATCAAACAGCAAGCAAGGTGGCATGGCCACAAACAAAGAACACATCCAGGCCTATGGCAAAAAGCACACTGGATGCCTAAAAAAAATGTTAGCTAGCCACATGAGCATAACTACAAGCAAGAAGGCATGGGGAACAAGAAGATATGCAGGCCTATGGCAAAAGCACACTGGCTGCCTAAACAAAATGGCCACCGACCACATGGTGAAACAGAACAAGGAGTCATGGCCACAAACAAAGAACACATGCAGGCCTATGGGCACCAATATACAAAATGGCCCATGGCCAAATGGCATGGGGAACAAAGACAAATGGTGGCCCTATGGCAAATACACTCACACAGGATTAGTAACACAGAAAAATTAGCATTAATTCAGCATGCCAAAAATGAAAATTAACTGGGCTAAGAAATTTTACAACAACACACATCCTCAAAAGGCATCAAATATAATGACTCAACCTTTACACTGTTTGCAGGAAAAAATTTAAAATACAACAATAAACACATTTTGCAATTTAATCCAAAGCCAACCAGGGCCTAAACCATGTTTCAATTCAACAGACCCCACAGAAATAGTTGCTTCATGCACCCATGACTAGTACTGCAGACTAGGCCACAAATTAAATCAATATTGCAAACTTATTAAACAACATGAACCAGAAAATGTACTGAACTGTGTACCATTTTTCCTTTACAAAAGAAGATAAATTACATGCAACCAAATAACTAGACCCCAACTTAAACTGCAGGCCACCCATCACAATAAATTTTATAAATTGAATAAAAGTACAAATAAATCCAGGTGCTTGCCCTCAATCAAACAAACAACACCATTATAACCCAGTTTCTAACTTACTTGTGAAATCTCAATTATAAAGTCCTTAAATCCAATGGTATATAGGCAGCAGACAAGGAGAGTGATCCTTCCAGCTCCAAATCCCAATGAAAAGTGACCAGGAGAAGTATAAAGCACTGGGAGGAGCCTGCTGGACAGAAACAGGAAGTTGGATTCTCTGGGGCACTTCCTTCCTGTCTGAAAAATAAAGCAATAAAAAAGACTTCTCGCCCAAAAAAAAACAACTCCAAGGGCCAGTTGGAAAATAAAATCAATTCCAAAAGCCTCTCAGCTGCATATCGAGCACAAAGGTTGCTTGAGAGCTCTGTTTGCGACCGGCACTAGATTGGCGCCGTCGTGGCTGGAAGCCTCGCAAGTGAGCGTGAAGTCTTGTGGGAGCTTGCTAGCAGTGCGAGAAGTCTTGCACGCACTCGCAAACTGCCCGAGAGTATCTTGGCACTCGTGAGTGAGTGCCAAAACAAAACTCAAGGGCGTGAACGGGAAAAAAATTCATTTTGTGACCGAAAGGCGGAATTCAGGAACTCCGTGTTCCTCCGTGGAGCGCAGAGTGCCTGAATTCTGCAAATTTCGTGAGTGGAGCAGAGTTTTAAGCCCAAGCCTAGTCCTCATAGGAGGATCCACATTCTTCTGCAATAGGGTTAGTGAGCAAGCCCCTCTGTGTCTTGAGAGCTGTAATGGAATGATGGGCCTTTTCTTGTTTCAAATGTTGGGCGAGAAGGCATCCACCTTTTTCTCTGAACTCATAATGTGGATGCTTGATCTGACCTAGAGAGGTGAAGGTAGAATTGAGATCCATCTTGGCACTTGTCAGTCTGCAGAAAGTGTCTTTTGTTGGATTCTGTCGATAGGCAGCCATAAAACTGGTGATGCGTTGTTCCAATTGGTGCCGTGTTTCTGAGTATCGTCGACGGTGGAGAGCAGATTCTGTCATGAGTTGTCCTCTCAAATAAGCTTTGCTCACCACTAACCCTGGGTGTAGTTCGTGTAGTAGCGCTACGCGTAGCTACGCGAAGTGCACTTCGCACTACGCGAGCTACGCGTAGCACTACACGAACTGCGTAGTGCGGTAGGAAATGCTGTTCGCAATGATTTCACAGTGCCGGATGCTTGTCCGCACTGTGCAATCATTGCAAACGGCATCTTGCACAGTGCAAGCGGTCGTTTTCTGCCGCTCGAGTAGATTTGTACTCGAGCTGCAGTTTTCTCAACGCGGACTGGTAGTTTCTCATCGCGAGCGGTCGTGAGCATACGCGACCACTCGCAATGAGAAACCTGACCTCCCCGCGTTGAGAATCTCGCCGGGAGGTTTATTTTCCACGCTCGCGATCGGCAACTTGATGTTGCTGATCGCGAACGAGGAAAAAGTCTCGCCAGGATGTCATTTTGCTCGCTGGCGGTCGCCAACTTGACGTTGAGGACCGCGAGCAAGCAAAAAATGCCCGCTACGCTACGCGTTTTTGCACTGTGCTACGTGCAATTCGCGTAGCGCGTAGTTGCGCAAACTACGCAAACAACGCAAGCTTAGCGTAGTTTTCCGCCCAGGCCTACTCACCACTCATAGGGTTTGAGAGGTGACCACTGATCCTGTGTTTAGTGACATGAAGCTGCTAAGATGGTATTGTAGTTTTTGCTTAGCTTCTGGGACCCGGGGCGGGGGGGAAACCCAGTTCCAGATCAGCTGGAAGAGGGAGTGATCTGTGAGGCTGTTGCAACAACTTCACACATTTGAGATTGGGAGCAAGTGACCTCACCAGGAGGAAGAAATCAATCCTGGATTCAGTGCAGTGGGGGTGAATAAAAGGTGAAATAACGGTCCCGCAATGTAGGAGTCACCAGCAGGCTACCAAAGCATGATCTCTTAGAAGATCTTGGAGCACCATCCTGTCTCTGTTCTTTCCTGTCTCCGGGGGCCCAGTCCTGTCAAGAATAGTGCCCAGTGTCAAGTTATATTCGCCTCCCACATTGGGAGGGTATGTCCGAAGTCCTCTACTAGTCTATGTAATCTGGAGAGGAAGGGCAGTTTGCAGCCCATGGCGCTGTAGGTACTGCCTATTATAAGCTGGGTGGCCAGAAGTTTTGAGTCTTGCAAAGACCAAACCTCCTTTCTTATCCCTCCAGTTATTGTAAAAACAGGCCATCGCTCTTTGGTGTCTACTTTCTGAAGTGTGGGACCAATCACAAATATCACATTTCCCACCAAGTCAAGTTGTAGTTTGGAGGATTTGGGGGCTGATTGAATAGTAGGGCCACATGGGGAGGCTTGGTCGCCAAGTATGATAGTATCTTTTTCCTTTTGACATAGTTATTGAGTTTGTTCATGTTCAACACGACTGTTCTGAAACTTGTTAGAGATATGACTGAAGGTTGAGGTATTGCAGGGCAGGCTTGCACCTCTGTCTGAAAGAACTGGTCGATAGAAAAGAAGTGGTTGTAGTTGTAATTAAGCATCAGAGTAGTAGGAGTGTAGAATCAGAGTTACTCAATAGGTCGCAAACTTTAGTTGGGGTTGTCTAGCCGCTTCCTGCCCATAAGTTTCCCAATGGTCTAGTAATAAGCAAATGTAATGCATTAACGTCAACTATCCTTGGCCAAGTGTTTCATGGGTGGCATTGATTTGTCTTGTTTCTGGGCAGTGTTGTGGGGGACCACGTAAAATGGTTGTGATTTTGTGTGGGGTGGGATGAGGTTCAGGGTTTGTTTCTTGCCCCCTTGGGAGCATGTCTGCTAGGGCCTGCTGCGTTGTAGCTGTTCAGTTCGTCTTTGTTGACAATATTCTGCAACAAGGCCATTTCCAGAATGTCAGGATTAATAAATTCTGAGGTTTTGCAATCTACTGTGATAATCATTGTAGCAGGGTCCAAGACCCCATATCGTATTTCTTTTCATTTCAAAAGCAGGCGAAGAGCCAAGATTGTTTAACTGAGATAAGTTGCATGAGGAAAGTTGGCAGCTATGGGGATCCAGTGATTCTTATGTTGGTTGGGTCATGTTGCCGGGAGATGCGGAGGATAGTTCTTACATGGTCATGGTGCACTAGGCATGCATTGGTGGGTCTAGGGTTGTCTGGAGTTGGGTTCCGGAGTACTCGCAATCTATGTGCCCTCTGGAATTCAAGTGGGTAGTCAAGTGTCATGTGAAGCAGATCTGGTAGCCATTTAACCAGGTAGAACTTCATGACCAAACCCTCTTCCTTCTCTGGGACACCATAGATGCAAACACATGTCTGCTTTGGTCTTCCAACTCTACCACTTTTTGCTGAAGATTTCAGATGTCTGCACCATTGTCCGGCAATAAGTCAATCCTGTGTTCAACATCGGACAGCCTACCACTGACACGCTCGAGTTGAGACCTAAAGTTGGTGAGATCGGACCCAATGCTCTTAAGTTCTTTAGTCGTCTCCAAGGTTGCCTGTTCCATATCAGCAAGGTACAGTTTGATGTCTTTGAATTCTGTCAGTATAGTGTCCAGTGCACCTGAGGCCATGTCTGGATGCTGCAGAGGCTGGGAGGGTTGCTGTCGCCCTGCGAGTGCCTCAGAAAAAAGCAGCTGTCTCAGTACCTTATTGCCAGGTATGGGACGTCCAGATTCTCTAACACTGAATGAAGATCAGAAGGCCAGTTATAGTTTGACTCAGTAGGTGGCAGCGCCAATAAATGCAGAGCTGTTGTGAAGCAATGTCATTAGCCAATGGGTAGGAAGTAGCACTAGTGATGGTAAAAGAGCAAAGTGTTAGTAGCCAATTAGAGGAGCCAGCCAAGCAAAAGGATTTCAATCCCAATCATACATCGCTGCTATAGATTCACGGTGCTGGTCATTCCAGGAGGCAATGGGAATGTATGCAACACCACTGTGTGAGGATCCTCATTACCATGCAGGGAGATGGAAGCGTGTGTGCAGAGTTAAATGACTCTGGAGACAGTCACCAAGGCAATCGAGGCTCTCAGGATGAAGTAGCAGTCAGGCGGCTGAGCTGGATCAGCAGACGAGTCCTCTGCAGCACCAGTACCAACTGCTGGGTGATGGGAATCAATCTCTAGGGCTACCAGGAAGGGGATATTCCAGGCCGCAGCACTGTGCGGCCATACAGCAGGGCCCGATGCATGGTTCTGGTATATCGGGCCACTAGTTCACAGCTCAGGTGTGGGGGAAGGGGGTGTCATGCAGGTGGGCAGCTTGCCAGGAATGATGTTAGAGTCTCCGGTTGCACCAGCACCAGCACCTGCCTGCACTCCTCTACTCTCTGCAGAATCGTATCTGGGACACAGACATGCCACACATTTTGAGACTCGATAGCAGCCTATGGTTCTCCCATATCACCTTGCCACCCTCAGTAGGTTCTGGTTGCAATGGTTGGGGATTGCACCCACGATCCCAGTCTTGTAGCTGTGGATTCAGATGCAAAATAGCTCATTAAACTGCAATATAGAGCCAGGTTTGGAGGATCTGTTTTACTGAGTGGCCATCTTGATTGGGTGTGGTGTCACCGTCCACCCTCACTAGGCTTTAAGGTCTCCTGAAAATATGAGCAATTTAATGACTTACAAGTGTGTTAGTGGTACACTTTATTGGATACCTGTATGGGCATGGAGGGGAAAGACTCTTTAAGCAGAGGGATCCTTTGCCCTCCTTCTACCTCCATTCATAACATGCATGCACATCCTGTTTCTGAAGTAGTGAGCTGCAGCTTCTGGTTGCTGCCAGAATCGCTTAAGTCTGTGTCCCTCTGCAGGCTTGTCTTTGTACCTCGTGTACCACTATTGTCTCCTATCTCTGCAGAAGCTCCCTTTTCAATTTTATTATTAAACTCTTTGGCTCGTTTGAGGCCTCTTAGGGTTTTCCATGCTTCTTTCTATATCTCAGCCTGGTGCTGCGGCTAGGGAGGGGGCTCTTTCAGTATTCCAGTGTGATTAAATTGGGGCAGTGACGCTGGGCTTCCAAGATCTCCTTGTGAGAATGGCACATGGACAGAAATTGTAAATCTTCTGCACCAAGAAATGATTAGGGAATGAACCGGAGGGCTGAGGAATGAGACTGAGAATGGGCAGCTGACACAAAAGGGCACCATCTTAGGGTGAGGAATAAGAATTGTTGGTGGACCAGATGACAGACTTGGAAATCCTCTATTGAGTGGACTGTGTAATATGGAAAAATCAGAGAACCTCTAGGAGTGAAACCTTCCATTTACATTTCGCAGAGCCATGTCTGCTCTGCCTTGGCCGATGTAAAACATCTGCAACAGTTCCATCAAATATTGCAAAAAGAGGATAAACTTAAAGAAAAACCATCATGTGAATAATGAACATCTTACTACTCGGTGTCCTGCAAAATAAAGAAAGCTACTCCAGTGAAAAATCTGTATCTTCATGGCCCACACCCAAGATCAACATAAAAAGGTTGGGATCCAACTGTAAGCAATATCTAAAGCATGGATGAAGACTGCTCAGCTGCAAAATAAAAAGAAAGACAATCATCTGGAATTGGAGAATGTAAACTTTTGACATTGAGGCATTTTTGACTTCTATAGATTCTCACCAGATTGATTGTCTCAGCTGTCACTTCCCACTTATCAGTCTCTAAGTCTATTTCTTTCCCTAACATAAGCACACTGACTGCTCTTATCTCACCACTCTCAATCTGTTTCCTATATATCCTCTTCTAATGTTACAACTTCCTTTTCTATAGTCATTACTTATCACATTCTTCTACCTGGCCCTCACAAGCTTCTGTCAGTGTGGAAGGAACAAAAGATAAAATCATAGAAGGAACCAACAAAGTGTTCCAATGATTGTATCTCCTTGAATACAGTTAAGGAACTGCTGACCTGATTTAAATAGCGCGATTTCTGTATGAAATCAACCACACATGTACCTAAAGCTGTACCTTGCCAACCACTACATTATATTCTTTACCTCTGAAAAATCAGATTATCTACTACTGTCTCGTCTGCTTATCATTAAAATGTGTGTTTTACCTCAACACATCACCTCATTCATGCTTTTACTTATGAATATCCCTTGATTGAAAACCAAAACATAACTGGATCCCTAAACCTATTTCTATCCCAATCCCTTCCCCGGACCCATATCCTTACCCTCACCCAAAAACCTTGCTATTATCCTTACCCTTACCCTTATCCTTACATTGCCCCTACCCTAGGTCTAAATCAATCTTTTAGCATTAACCTTCCCTGATCCTAATCATAAGCCTATTCAGTTCCCTTACTTAACTTATTTCGGTTCAATAAAGCTTATTAGAAAGTAATCGACTTAAGGTAAATATAAGTGCTGGGGTGAAGCTGACAAAGTCATTTTATGCTACTATTTTTTAAATGTGGTAATAGGGGAACTATAATACACTATTACTACCAGGTTCCTCTGACCTAAATCCTATAACCCCATACACAGATTCTCTGAAAAATCCCACTCTACTAGATATTTACTGTACTTATAATTAATAATAATCCATACTTGTAAAATGTGAATATATCACCCCTTAAGGTTTCAAGGCGCTGGGGGCCGTCGGGGAAATTAAGCGAGCTATTGCCCAGAGTCACATGGTGCTGAGCTGAGCTGCCGCTGGCGATCGAACCATGAGCCCTGTGTTTCAGAGTCAGCCACTCTGGCCTCTACGCCACACCTCTCCTTATGGAAATCTATATCCAAAGATTAGGACCATCACACTAATAGCACTTCACTAATACATTGCACTGCTCAGAGAGAAGTGCATACACATAGGATCAAACACCCACACATCCCCTGTAGGAAGAGCTCGTAAAATATGGATACACAATTATCAATAAACACAACAAAACATTAGTGTTAAGAAAAGTGTTCAGGTACATTCTACACTCATTATTGTGACAAAAAATGCCAGGGGTTGAAATTCCTTTTGCATTCCTAATTCTCTATCCCAATTCAATGGTACACATGTCTGTCCTACTTATACTATGAAGGCCCAGGCTAATAAATATATGCTCCTCTTTCTTCACATTTGGTCTTGCGTTAGGTAGTCTGAAGCGAAACCTCATTGTTTTTGAAATGTAATGCAAGAATGTCTATTAAACAATTATCTCTGTGACTTCATTGAAGAAGTAGGAAGGCATGGTAGCAATCGTTAGCCTCTTTTGGCAGCCATAGTAAAGTCACCTTTGATAAAACATTCTGTCATTGTCGTCAATAGAAAAAGAGGGGTGGGACTCTACAGTATTCAAAGGAATGTAAAAGTTGTTTTTGAATATTGATAGAATTTTTCAGTCATTGAAGTGCTAGAAAGTAATGATCATTCTCAAACATGTTGCTTGTCTTTTGAAGACACTCTACTTCAAAATTATGTGCGGCCTCACAGAACTGAGTTTCCTCCAAATGAAAAATAAAAAGGTCTCAAAAGTCCTTGTTGAAATTTGATTCTTAAGAATGCAGGAATGTGCTCAGAGATGTGGGACAGGGTAGGTTAACTTTCTAGCACTCCATCTCAAAATATGAGGATTTGATTTGATTTATAATACATTGTTGCATCATCAGAGCCTTTTGGCATTGTAGTCTGGTGCAAAGTGGGTTTTGCCCATTAGATCCCCCTGGATTTTTTGATTTTGGCTACCCAGTTTTTGGACTTTTGCTATGAATGAGCCTCATTACCTGTGTCTCACTCACGGCACATTCATGGTAAATGGACTAAAAGGTGCTAACCATGAGTGTCTGCCTTTTCAGATAAGGCAACTGCTCCACAGCTAGGAAAGAGTCTGTGGGCTGGTTGCACATGAACACGAGCACACTTGTGGGGCTGCAAGTGTGAGACTATCGTATTGCCCAGACAGGTATCTGTGCACAGGTAATGCGTAGCTTAAGGGACCTTCAAGGATTTGTACTGACCTGGGATAGGCCTTATAATGTGAGTGAGCATTCATGGTGTGGGACAGAAAGCCCATGGTGATTAACTGAATTACCCATGATAGGCAAAATCTGCACTGAAATACAGTTTTGCGCTAGTTAGACCTACAGGGAACAGTGGAATATCAATATATGGGTAAAGATTAATTCAGAGTGTAGATCCACAGCCCCTTACATCATACCTACACACCTTTTGGCAGTTTAAAAATTGTCATATTTCCCAGTTCATAATCAGATTAAAGGCCTTTGTTCCCTCTACTGGGTCAAGTTAATTTCTCTGCTGTTCAGCAGGATGATCAAAGGCCTCCTCACATGATAGAGCCATTAAGAGAACTTGACCCAATTCCTGAGAGAGGAAGGGGTGGAGAGGAATTCTGCATCTAATAATTAGCTAGTACCCTGCACTTGGACTGGGACAGCCCAGTCCAACAGACACGAAGGAGGAAAGCCAGACCTGTGGAGCCCAACAAAGGAGGGGCTCTGCTTTAAAGTTATGGTGGAAAGGGATCCAGTAGCTGTGTCAGCATGGGCAGAGCTAAGACTCTCACGGGACCTATTTCCACAGGCAACTTGAAGTCACCATATTGGAATGTCCCAGAATACTATGCTGTAGGTTAGGAACAGGGGTGGAGTGATGATGTGGTACCTGAGGATTGCCCAGTGGTTCCTGGCTTATAGAAATTTCCACCCTCACTTAAAAAAACCTGCTCAAGGGAGAGACTGATTAGAAGCTACTGGACCTGGGAGAGAATAGAGTGAAAGCATGCACCGCTGCAAGAAGAAGCCACCTGATACCTCTGCAAGGATGGACTGGAGGACTTTAATGCCAGCTGACACCGAGGAATAGAATCGGTGTCTTCAGGGCTAGTGGCACTGGCCCACTTAAGATCTGGCTAGGGACAGTTGGGGGACTAGACTGGCTGTGGGACCCTAGATGGTTCTCTTGGGACTTCTATGGGCTGGCTTTTGACTCTGCTGACACACTGTTGCCCTTCAAAGAAGCAGGAGACAATGGGATCTGGGGAATGCAGTAGGAAAGGTGTTCTGCTGGCTGGCTGTGGAGGAGCTGCGAAGATGCTCCCAATCGGGAGAGATCATCAGGAGGCCAGGCATAAGACAGGCCTGGTGCAGTCAGCAGTAGAGATCAAGCTCCCAACAAAAAAAGTCACCTTAGAGGCTAGGAGGCTTAAAGGAAATGCTCCTGGGGTCTGCGTTTGGTCCACAAGGAGCACAATGGGCAGAAGAAATTGCCAGAGTAAGCTTGGTCCCCTGGAGGTCTGAGCAGAGAACAAAACACATTGGGCCTACAATGTCCTTTCTTAAAACTCCCTTGTGGCGTCCAGTTTCTAGGGGTCGATGCATCCTTCACTATTCATTATTAATGGAGAGGGTGTGTGTGTGGGGCCCCTTCCCAGTGCCACTATTCACCCTGGAGACTCCATCCCCCGGGTCCCTCTGAAAAACAACCCATCTTCTGGGTCAACAGCCAGCCTGTTGGGTGGGTGATAAATGCCATTCTTCTGCCATCTTGGTCGTGGCCAGTGTAGGCAGGAGAAACTGCACTGCTCCCACCAGCAGGCGAGAACCAAAAAAGGGATGGCTCCTACTGTGGTGGAAGCAAAGGAATCATTTTTATGGCTCCTGCATGCCACACAGGAAGTGTAGCATGTTGGGAGCCAGCCGGTGCAATGGAGACCTTGGGGCCCCACCTCTCTCAGAGGCCCCAACAACACCTAGAAGCTCATGGGTGTCCCACGTGGTACCGGGCATCACCAATCAAAAAGGAAAAAAGCACAGCACTAGGCTATGTTACAAGAAAATAGAAAAGAAAAGCTGCTGCTTTAATATGAATGCCACTGTGCAGTGTATTGTCCATTAAGCCCCTGTGCAGAAATTTGAATATTGGCCTAGTGGTGACCCAAGGAGAGGAAGGGTACCATCAATGTTACGTTGAAGTGTTTGGGGGGATGAAAGAAGTGAGGCAGTCCCAAGGATGCTAATACAACTAGCAATGAGTCTCCCAGAGGGGTATATTTATGTATATATATGATCTTTCTGATTTTCAAAGCTCCTACTGAGACCCAGCTTTTTTACATGGGCTCGGTGTGTATGGACCTCTATTGGTGGTCGTAAAGCTGCTGTAGCAAATTAGTAAACGTAAAAGGAAGACGCTGGAATACATAATATTCACTGTAATGCTTTTTATAAATGTTGATTGTTGACATTGTAAGGTTTTTCACTATGAATGATACAGCATTACTGGTACTACGCATTGATTTAAATGGTGGTTTATAGCATGTATTTGTAGGAAACTGGGTTATTAGTTGTGTGACCTGCACAAGTAATAGGTCCACATTTGTCCATACTGGCAACAAAGCACCCCATTGTAGCGCATGACTCTCTCAGGGTACGGAAGCAGAGCAGTCCAAGGCCTACTCAGGGGAGGTGGTGTGGGTAAGTAATCACCTTTCGCTGGCATGCAGAAATAACACTCGAATGATTGTTGAGTCAGTACTTTTTCTTTAGAAAAAGAGAAATACATTTAATACACACACACTACTAAATACTACACAATAATTTACAAATATATACATTGACAGATGGAAAATACCATACCAGAATACCACATTTTGTAATCATCTGTGACCCCCCCTAAAGGGGTCACATCTCCATATCAAGTTAGTCTATTGGTTTTGTCAAGGTTTATCAGCAACAAACCACAGACTAAAATCATCATTGTGTATTGTTAGATCTGGCATCCTTGTCGTGGTTTCCTCTGTCTTTTTGCCTCTACATCCTGTATTTTCTATGTTATGCTGAGCTCCATTTTTGCTGGTTTAGGTACTCTGGGCACTTTATCACTGCTGATCAGTGCTAAAGTGCAAGTGCTCCCTCTGTAAATTATCATTCTGATTGGCTCTCCACGATTTGCATATTTTATTTACTAGTAAGTCCCTAGTAAAGTGCACTTGGTGTGCCCAGGGCCTGTAAATCAAATGATACTAGTGGGCCTACAGCACTGGCTGTGCCACCCATATGATTAGCCCTGTAAATCTGTCACAGGCCTGCCATTGCAGTGTCTCTGAGTGCAGTTTTAAATTGCCATGTCAACCTAGCTACATGTAAGGCGCCCTTAAGGTAGGTCCAATGTACCCTCAGAGGCAGGGTGCAGTGTATGTTAAAGGTAGGACATGTAGCTGTGTGTTTTACATGTCCTGATAGTGAAATACTGCCACTTTTGTTTTTTACTAGGTCTTTCCCTCAAATGGTCCTCAGGGAATGTAAGGGGCAGCCTCACTGGCATAGTGTGACACTGAGTTATTGATGCCGATCATTCCGCCCCACCCCTTTCCTCTTCAGGAGCTGGGTGAAGTACTGTTAAGTGCTCCTTTTGTGTGGGGGGGCCTTCGTTCCTGCTGCCGGTGAGCAATGCAATTAGCTGGGCACAGGAGGGTGACAAAAGGCCTGTGGTCTGATCGTGAGCTGAGCGAGAAAAATGTGAAAAGTCTGGATGACCCATAAAGTGTACAGATATCATTTTGGAAGGTACATAATTAATTTTCCCACTTAGGTTGCACCCTAATTCAAGACGTCAGTGTTCTCTGTAGGCCAAAGGGGAGCGAAGCTGCACTCTAAGGTAGTTTTCTCCCTATGTGTATAATAGAGTGTCTCAATGGAAAAACAGCAAATCATACTGACTTTCATTATTAATGTATACTAACATTATTTGGCCTATCCCAGGTGAATATCTAAGCCTGCAGTGTCCTTATTGTTCCAGGCTACCTATGCACAGTTACCGGGCTGCGCTTGACAGTAGTCTGCCACCCACAGCCATGTTTACATGTAACCAGCCAAGGGACCCTTACCCATTCTGCATCTATGTATCTTAAAAGGCGGACACTGGTGATAAGCAATCACAGTCCATTTGCCATAGGATTACAGGGGTGAGACACCGGTAGTAAGACTCACCCACACTAAAAAGTACAAAACCAGGAGATCTAAAAAGCAAATCAATCCGGGTGTTCTAATTGGGCGGAACCCAGTTGCAGCAGTATTGCATATTCATAGTGTTCCTATTGATTTCAATGGTATTTTAATGATGAATTATAATATCTTGCTGCTTTTACTGAAGTGGTGACACCTTGACAAATCCTGCAGTCCTGACTAATTGATAAGGACATTCCCTTATATTGTGATATTGCATCTAGTATAGGTGGGGGATATTGTGGGTATGGGGTTCAGGACTCACTAAGGTTGTAACGCAACATGAGTGTGTTAACAACAGTATTTCTATCTACCTGCTAGCATACATGTGTCATTTAATGTGCAGTATTTAGTAGTGTGTGTATATTTAAAGTTCTTTTTCATGTTATAATAAATGGCACTGACTGATTGATTGAGTGTTGTTGTTGTGTACCAGCAAGGTGGTGGTACTAGCCCACACCACCTCCACTTAGTACGCCTTGGACTGCTCTGCTTCTGTACCCTGAAAGAGTCAAGTGCTGCAATAGATTACTTGGTGAAACTTGCAGACTTGTTACTTGCGAAGGACTCACATTCTTCACAGCTAAATACCTAATTTTTTACATACCCCAATATGGGAAGATGCTGAACCTGTTTTTACAGAAATTAAAATCTTCACCGAAATTTTCAAGATTTAAGAACATGTCTCCTGGACAACCAGATTCCTCTAATGTTGTGGGTCAGCTACACCACGTGGAGGGCTCACCGAATACCTCCCTTCCAACAGAGGAAAGTGTGAGACAATCCCATAAACTAAAGATGTTAAAGCAATCATAAACATTTCATTATACATAAAAGAGGTATCTAAAGTTAAATAATCAGGTTATGCAGTTGACAGCATTCTTGTATTTTTGAGATTAGTTACAGATGACACAGAATTTTCAGGGCCTGCAGATACTAAGAAATGATTAGTTCTCAAGCATGGGTCTCTTATACGTCTAAACTGTATAGCTATCTTTCTACTAGTACTAGACCAGCTCTGAATGGAGAACAACCATGATACTGTACTGGGCTGACCTGCACCTTGCCATAAGTGTTCTGTAGATCTCCCAGCGGGTTGGACCCAATGGCTGGGCCGGCATAGCCAATATTTAACACCACCACTGCTGGCCTTTACTACTCTCTTTAGTTCTATCAAGAGAACAGTCTTGCCATCATGGAATGGAATGGGCTATGTTCTGACCAAGTTAGCAAAAAGAGTACCATTGTGATTCTGGCAATTATTAGTAAATCGCCATGCTGTGACCGTACAGTAGAGATTTGCTCAACTAATTTCCCAGGATTTCTGTGAATTGGCTGATTTGAGCAGAAGTATACACATGATGCAAACTCAACAACTGACAACAAAGCAAGCAATGACTCAACAATAATCTTCAATGTATTGAGCAATCAATCAATCTGTTTATTATTTTGGAATACAAAATTACAAAAATCTTAAAGCACATGTAAAATATAATAAAACACATACCTGTTGTTAGACCTGTCATCCTTATGGTGGTCTTTCCCCAAAGTTTTTGCCTCCTTACCTCCTCTTTGTGCTGCATCTTTTTGTGGCCTTAGGACTCTGAGCACATGTGCTTCTCATCTAAACATTGTGATATTGGTGTATACCCATTTGACATATTTAGTTTACTTGTAATTCCCTTGTAAAGTTCCATACCATATACTTAGAGCCTGTAACCTAAATGCTACTAGTGGGCCTGTAGGACTGATTGTACCAACCACATAAGTAGCCTTTCAAACCTGTCTCAGGCCTGCCATTGCAAGGCTTATGTGTGCAGTTTACTGCCACTTCTAGTTGGCATCTAAAACCGCTTGCCAAGCCCTAAACTCCCCTTTTATTACACATAAGTCTCATTAGTTATCCCTAAAATAGGCCCTAGGTAGCCCTAAGGGCATGGTATTGTGTAAATAAAAGCTAGGGCATGTACTCTTAAGTGTTATATGTCTTGTTAGTGACAAACAAAGAAATTCACTTTTCGCTACTCTGAGGCCTACTCCTTTCACAGGCTAGCATCGGGAATTCCTTAATACACTTGTAAGCTGTATTTCCTGATTAGAAAGGAGTAGCTGCATCCTATTTCATATCTTTGGAATGGTAGTGATAAATCTTATTCATTGGTAAAGGCGGATTTAGCATTACAATTTCAGAAATGCCACTTGTAGAAAGTGGACATTTCTCTGCTCTTATTGCTCTGTGTGCCTTGCAACCTGTCTCCTATACATGTCTGAGGTGGGTGACAGATACACTTTGTGCATTCACTCTAGAAAGCCACAAACACAGGAAGGGTGGGTGTGACAGAGAGCTCATCTGCATTCTGATAGCTCTTCCTAGGCAGGAAGAGAGGGGGGAGCTGACACTTACACCTGTATAGCCAGTGCCCTGTTTCCCACACAAAGGGCTAATCACCCCCTAGTGATAGTCTGGAGCCAGGGCTGGGAAGAACTGAGGACCTGTTCACTTGAAGGACATGCTTTGAAGTCACACCCACTTCAAATGCACAACTGGTTATAAGTACTGTGCCTCTGACCCTACCAAGACTGTACACTACTGGACCTGTGAAGAACTCTGCCAGAAGAAAAGACTTCTGTGCGACAAGAATTGCCACTCTGCTTGGCTGCTGCTCTGGAATAACTGCTTTGCTGCCCTGCTGCTTGCGGATCTCTGCCCAGCTGAGGACAAGGATTGGAGCCATCTCACTAGAACCCACAGTGACTCCACAGGCTTGCAGGCTTGCCCCCTGTTCTGAAGCCTCAGGGACATCAAAGACTTCCTTCAAGCCTGCAACAGCACCTGGACTCTGCCATCTGTGCCAAGTGGTGCCAATCCAGTCCTGGGCCCTTGAAAGTGGTCTTCTGTTATACAGAACCATCAAAATCGGCGGAGTCACAACTTTGTGCCAATCAGAACCAATACATTGCCCTTCGATGCTGATGCCGAAGTGAATCGATGACATCGCCTTGATGGACTGTGTGGCTTGACGATAATGGACAGCCCGGCTCAACAATCTTGCGCTGCCTCCATCAGTGAAGCCTTCATCGCCTGCATGGATAGGAACCAATGCATTGAGTCTTCGCAGTGGACGCTTGCTCCAGCCGAGGTACTTTTTCAACAGGACCTGCCTCCCATCGCTGTCTGCCTGAACTTTGGAATTACCCCGGTCCAGCGTGAACCCAAGTAACCCCTAATTGCTATTACTTTTTGATTTATTCTTGAAAATGTCATAACTCTGATTCTAATTATTGGCTTTTTGTCATTTTAGTCTTGATTTACTCATAAAACTATAATCTATTTGTCTAAACTTGTGTGGAGTATTTTTGTAGTGTTTTCATTGTTACTGTGTGTGTGTGTGTGTTGCACAAAAACTTTACACTTTGCCTCTTTAGATAAGCCTGCCTGCTCTGTGCCAAGCTACCACAGGGTGAGCACAGGTTACCTTATAGTGCTTAACTAGCTTTCCCCGATTAGAGTGGTGCCCCTGCTAGGTCTGGGTGCATACCTCTGCCAACGGGAAATCCCCGTTCTAACACAGGTACTATTGAAAATTAATTTACATAATAC
This sequence comes from Calotriton arnoldi, assembly GCA_963921515.1. NCBI lineage: Eukaryota > Metazoa > Chordata > Amphibia > Caudata > Salamandridae > Calotriton > Calotriton arnoldi. Next base: position 83,427 of record CAWUFW010019957.1, read on the forward strand.
AGTATGTACATTTCAACCACTCTGATATACAACTCAGTTCTTCATTATGAATTATTACTAATTATTTCCAAATGAAATGCAAGTGATGTATAAAACAGGCTTAAGTAAGAAGATTCATAAAAAAATGCACCAAAATCTTAATTGACAGGATTCTGGCAAGACTTTCTAAAATACACATACATTCATCTATGTCAAACATTAGAGGATGATGTTAACTAATTCCTCTCCTCAAATGCTTTAACAGAGAGTTAGAGCTTCTTCACATGATCGTACATCAAAACTTTTAAATACCAGTTTCAACCAATATCATCTATTTTTTTACACACAAACACAAATTTGTGTGTGTTTGTTTTTCATTTCCCCTAGCCTGAATGAGAACATTCACAGTAAACTTAAAGGCCCTCACACCATCCTCACACAACTTAATAGAGTTTACTAGTGCAAATTTGATATATAATGAACACTCAGAGCCTACACTATCCCACCCACTTAAGGCTGTCTGCCTGGCAATGTTTTGTACATCGAAGAGCCTGGTGCAAAGATGTCACACTGTATAAAATTCAAGTACCCGACCTTCAAAAGCCGGGCTGAAGTGTTAGACATTTAAGGGTATATTTGCAAACATTACAGGCAATGCAGTGCAGCAAGTGAAACCGGTGAATTTGCTGTACTGCATTTTCTGATAGGGAGAGAGCAGAACTGTCCCACATTCTCAAAGATATGGCACAGTTCTGCTCTCTCATAGCCCTCGAGCACCTGTGGCTGCTTAGTGCCAAAGCAGTCACTCTTGCATCATGTTGCAAGGGTGCTTGGGGTGTGGTCGGAACAGTTTTTGTGCAGGAAAGGACACCTTCCTGCACTAAAACTATCCTTTGAGGCTATTTCCTCTATGTATGTGTGTGGAGTAATACAGAAAATATGCAACTAGGAGAAATAAAGATATTTCCCACTGTTATGCCAGCCTCTGGTAGGCGCACCTATTTGGCACAATCCCATGTTTACAAGTATTTGTAAGCATGAGTTTTCAACAAAATACATGGGGCATGCACGGGGACACCCATGCACCACCCATGTAATGGATACCTGATTCATGGTACCACGAGTCTGCGCTATGCACTGCCTTGCAATACTTTCTTTTTACAAAGCCACACATATCGGGATGTGTGTGGCTTCGAGAATCCAAAAATGTGTTTTGTGTCAGGGATGTTCAAAAAATGTAATGCACCCTTGATGCAATAACTATGTTAATTCTAGCCATAATTTTGCTCTGCCCGGATATTTATTCAAGCCAAACTCAAGTCACAGGACCAAAGATCAGTGAGGGTTTGCTGATACACCTGTGCAGCAGGATTTGAACACAGTCCAATCTTATATAAGGCTGGCATAAGAGTAGCTTGTTTACTTGTACAATTCAGACATTTTACTGCAGTCAATTTTGGTAATCAGCAGGGCATGCTTATAAAGCTGTTTTGCAGTAAAATCAACTGATTAATTTAAAGAGCCACCAGTTCTCCCCCACAAAGGACCCAAAACACTTTTCACTAGGCTTGGGAAAAATGTAAATTATGGCAATGTGATTCATATAATTTTGGGAATTTAATGTTACACTTGTTACGATAAATTCCTGAAATTACATCATTATGTGCCTTTGCAAAATTATGTGCTGCTCACAGTAAAATGATACCACAAAAGTGCCCTACATGGCCAAAAAATTCCAATAACACCTCGGAACAACAGAACTTGAACACTGTTCACTGTGCTTTTGCTATTTTGTACTATTTTGTAGAATTAAATCAATTTTTGATTCAAGAATGTATTTCGAGATAAGATATATCATGAAAGGATGGATTTGCATTTCACGTAATTATGCATATTTTGAGCAATTTTGTTGAAAGTTCAGACAATAATGCAAAAGCAAATTACAAACATTTCATACATCCCTTGTTTTCACTTGATATGCCTGTAGTAAAGCTGATGCAGAGCTCAATCCTAATATTTTATATCAGAAGACCAATAAGTGAACCTCATTAGACATTATACAAGTACTTTTGTCAACTGAGCTGACCAATTACCGCTTTTATTAAAATACATTTCCAAATCTACACATTTGTATAGTATTTCTACGGGATAGTTATTTAATATGACTTTTTTCCTCAGAATATAAGGTTTCCCCACAATCATGATTGACGTTTAGCCTCAATGGCAAGTAATATTTTTGGAATGCAATACTCCTTTACCAATCCTAAAAACTTTTCTTCCAATAGCACAGAGTTGAATCGTCTGCGTAAAGGAGAAATGACACAGGGGTGCCAATTAATCCATGAACACTCGGCTTTAACGCCTAGTAGTGTTCATCATGATCACTGAAAAAAATGCTAAACAAAATTAGTGCCAACAGGCATTCTTTTCTAAACCATGTAGGCACTCTAAAATATGAGACAGTTCACCTCACCTCCTTCCTCATAGCAAACCTCATCAGCATTATTAGAATATAGGGAAAATACTGCCTCCAACAAAGCAACTGGAATATTATAAATGGTTAAGTCTTCCTTTAGAAATATCCACGGTATCAAATACGCCCTCAAGAACAGTAAAGTAATAAATAGCTTTTCCCTCTTGAGGACACCATATTTCGAAATGAGAATCGTTAGGCTCAGGCTCTGCTCTATAGAGCTAATAGCATTTCTGAACAAAGCTTGACAGGACAGTATTTTACCAACGTTTTTCCCACACCATCCATCAGACAAAGGTTGCCTTTTCTGAGTCTAGGAACTATTATTGCAATTTGCCAAGGCATGGGTAGTCTATTCAAAGTATAATAAAAAGCAACGTAAACTGTTCTTTCCACTTGGCCACATCATATTGATAAAAGTCACTGGGTTCAAGAGACTTATATCTTTCTCTGCAACATACCTGGGCAACATCATTGTCACTAAAAGTCAAAGTTTGGACAGGGTAAGTCACCTTTTCTCCCTCTGGCCAAATGTTTATATGGTATGCCAGCAACTTCCAAAAGCCGCCCATCTCTTGTCATTACAATATTCTCTATGCTTTCCCAAATAGATATGGCAAAGTCCATTTTTAGGTGCCAGCTACAGACAGCTTTGGACCTATTATTTCCAATACCTAACGTAGAGTGTGATTTAGATCGGTTCCTTACTCATGATTGGATGATTGTATTGTCTATCTTAGTTATCTGCTCTTCATTCAATGGCTTTTAGCTTTGTTCTTGTATTGTCCTAACCAGGATCATTTCGGCCTCACAGTGTTCCATTGGATGAGTTGCATCCTTCCATGGCCTGCTAGAGGGGATTTTCCCTGCCAGACAATGAGGAAACTTGTAAACTTGTAATCTGGTGTGCAGGCGGCGGTCGACTTTGGCAGTCTGGGAGTGGGCCGCTGGTGTAGCAGCTAGCTCCCGGACCGCGAAAGCCATAATCAGGCCCTAAGTCTAAATTGAAACCTGAAGAACAGGGGTCCTTTGCTCTGAGAGACAACTGTAGCCAGCCTGCCTCTATTTCACTTGGAGGTGAAGCTGGCTCCAGAACCACTTTGGTGTGATTAAGGAAGAGGGGAATGTTTATTTCCCCAGACACACCCTTGGCTGGACCACCAGCTTTCTCTATGGGTAAAACATTTCTGGCATGTTCGATTTCTCTAAGAGTAATGCGCTCTGGGATTGTCTCCACTAAAACAAACAGGCTAGGGATCTCTATGAAAGGGACCTCATCCCCAGTTCATCATAACACATACTCACCTGTTCAAGAGGTCTAGACCTGCGGTCTGTGACCTGTGTGGATTCTGAAGGACTAGTCCTACTCCCACTTGTATTGAGGACTAAGAAGTGGACTCTAAGGGTCCTGTGTGGCAACAGGGACAACAAACTGCAAAGGCATTTTTTCTGGAGTGATCAGCTGACTAGTTGCAACTGAATCTGGACTGGGTCCTGCTGACAGCTTTTGTGGGAGTGAGTGCTGGCCCCTAAATGCTGCCCTTAGGTCCTGGTAGCCTTAGAAGTGACCAAGAGGAGCTACTCCAAAACGCTGATATTTGGGACCTGGAAAAATTTGTGATTTCCCGGTCTCTGGAAGACCAATCACCTAAGGCAATCTGACAAAGATGGACCTCGACGAGCAACAAAATCAGGTTAATCCCACTTTGAGCGGAACCTAGCAGCTAATGTATTTGGCCTCTGTGCCTAGCATCCAGGCTTATCCTGCTGCAGATTTCAGCACTCCAAAAAAGAGAGTATGTAACAATATGAATATCTTGACTGGACAAAGGAGTGAAAAGTATCCAATTGAAGAGGCGGCTTTAACAGATGTAAAATTAGAACTGTCTAAATTGGAGCTTTTCCTGCCAAGACCAACGACTCCAAATTAGAGGATTTTGATGTCCACCAACATGATTAAGGGCCAAAATAGAGTTTGGGGAACTGGTTACTCGATCACACACATGAAGGTTATGCCATCTGCCTTACTACAAGTGCCTTTGGATATAACGCCCTTATAATAATGAGGATGGGATATCCATCATGTTTGTGATGGAATAACCAGCCAACAAACTCTAAGCAGACCCTAAGTCAGAATGTCACGCTTGGTGTGTTCGTCCCAACCTTATTGCCATTGGCTTGAAACTGCTCCTACATCTTAGTCAATCATAAACTGTAATTTTTGATTGGTGTTTTACTTTTCTTGACACTTTTTTCCTTAAAATTTTAAAAATTCATATCTCTGGCTCCATGTTTTCAATAATTTTGGTGTTACATTTCTTATAATTTTATTCTTGATTTTTAGAAAATTGTTGTTTGATTTTTAACTGAGTTGTGTTCTGACGAGTTAATTCTTTTGGTACAGCTAAGTACTTTATATACTTTTCTTAAGTCAAGCTTGACTGCTAGAGTTGAGCCTATGTAAAAATGAATGAAACTTTGCGTTCAACCACACAGGATTTTGGACCTATTATTTGGGAGACTCACATCCTTCCCAAATAATAACCCATTTTTTATACTGTTTAAAGATTCTTTCAGGTAGGATTTACATTCATGTCATAGAATCAGTCCACACTACTCAGAGACCCCTTTTGAGTTGAAGACATTGCACCCTGCGATGTATTTTCTGATAGCTCAGGCCGTGGCATAACACAAAATGATGGGCCCCCCTGAAGAGCCCCAGATCACCCATAACTCACAGATATTCATTTATCTTGGCCTGAATAGGGAGCCCTTGAAAGGTTGGGGGCCCCTTGGAGAGTTGGTGGCCCCCCTGCACTGCAGGGGCTGCAGGTACCTATGTTATGCCCCTTAGCTCAGTGTTAACTAGATATGTCATGTTGTGACATGGCTGACTAATTTCAGTCCTATTTTCATCAATACTCCCCATCGATTACATACTAAGGGCCCGATTCTGATGCGGGTTGGAAAAGCTTCCCGACCGAGGGCCTGATTCTGATGCGGTTAGGAAGGCCTCCTAACGGCATTTGCTCCTTCCAAATCGGATCGGGAATGTGTATTCCCGACCGAGGGCCCAATTCTGATGCGGTTAGGAACAAATGTTCCCATTGAAGTCAATGGGAGTTCAACCAAATCGTATCTGGAAGCATCCGGATGCATCCTACTCCGCCGGTCGGACTTTCCCGATCCGAGTGGGTCGGAAACCATTTCCCAACCGATTCGGTCGGGAAGCTTTTCCAACCCGCATCAGAATCGGGCCCTAAATTGTTATTTCTCCCCTTTAGGATTCAGTGGGTATCTTTTGACTGACACAGTCTCTTGTGTACATTGAGGTGACACAGTTTCCATCCTTTTTCTTGCAATTTCAAAGTCCTTACTTATTTGAATATTTGTAGGGTGCAGAGACAGAATATCGAGTAAAAAATATCGACTTTCACAAATATCGAGACATTAATATCGTGGTTTAGAAATATCGTCAGCAAGAATATCGTGGTCAAGAATATCGACTTAAGGTAAGTAATATCGATTTTAAAAATATCGAAGTGTTTAATATTGTTTCCAAAAATATAATTGTTAAAAATATTGTTTTTTTATTAATGTTATGTATTTTAGTATATATTTTATATGGATGTTATGTATTTTTTGTATAACAATTGTTTGTATTTTTAATATATGCGTTAAACTTTTAGTAGTTATTAATTTTGTTTTAATTTGAATTTTGCATTTTTAGTTTCGTAGTGGGTTGCAGGTTTATAGGGAATAGGGTGGGAAGTAATTTAATTATATAAAATGTATTGATTAGTTTTTATATATTAATATTTGTTTAATTGAGATGTTATAGTGTTAAATGTGTAAAGTAATTTATTATTAATTAATACATAATTGGATGTTAATTAATTTTAATTAATTAATTGGTAATTAATGATGGTAATTGTGTAATACATTTTAGGTGTGTGTTGTGGTGTTTGTAGGTGTAAAGGGTGGGAAGTAATTTATTTTTAATTTCTGAATTAATAATTGGTTGTTAATTAATTTTAATTAATTAATTGGTGATTAATTATGGTAATCGTGTAATTAAAGTTAGGTGTGTGTTGTGGTGTTTATAGGAGTAAAGGGTGGGAACTAATTTGTATTTCATTAATATATAGTTGCTGATTAATGTTAATTATTTGATATTTATTTTGGGTAATCGTTTATTTTTTGGTGTGTTGTTTTTACTTTTAAAGGGGTAAAGGGTGGGTATTAAATACATTTTAATTACTTTATTATTAGTTGTTAATAGTAATAGTTTTAAATTGAAAAACAAGTTAATTGTGTTTTATTATTTTATCGTTTACTTTAGATGTGTGTTGTGGATATTACAGTGTTAAAGTTAAAGTGTGTGTAGTCAATTAATGTTTATTAGTTTTTTTATTAATAATATTTTTTAATTGATTATTAAGTATGTTAATTATGGAAGTAAATTTAATAAAAAAATTGAAGTGTTTTGTTATTGGTGTGGTGTTATAGGGTAGGAAATAAAATAAATACATTTTTGTATTAATACATTTCTTTGTTTGTAAATATTTTCTAGTTTAAAAGAATAATTTTTTATAAATGTATTTATTTTATTTTATATATTATTCGTAGGTTTTCATTATATGTAATTAATATTATAATATGTTTTCTTTTTATATATTTAATATATTTTATTTTTCATTTTTAAATATTGTTTATTCATTTTTATGATTTTTTGTAATTCTTAATATTTTGTATTTTTATTTTAACTGTTTGAGTGTGAATAGTAATTTTTGTCTCTCCGCTATCCAACACTTTCCCTACTGTTGCACTCACTAGAGTTGGAATAGCACTTTTTACCCCTCAGCTATCCAACACTTTGGGGCCGATTCCGATCTCGGTCGGAGGCGCACCCAATACCATTCGGTCGGGAAAAAAGCCATGCGAAAGCCTGTTTCCCGACCGATCCGTACAGTACACCGAACGAGCAAGTACGATGCGCACAACAGCAAAAAATCCGGCCGAGCCGTACTCACCCAAACCAGGTCCTGTTCTCCGACCGAGGCGAATCCGGAAACGCCGAATCGAGTCGCACGGAAGGAAAAATGCAGCCCCGTCCGGCCGGACAAGTACGATGCGCTTTCCGTACGCTCCGAACCCGTCGCTACGCACGGCACGTCAAAGCATCCGGGAGAGGCGCACATAAGCTCCGATTCGCGCCACAACACGATCCACGGCTCCGAGACAAACACGGCACCGACGAGGACGACGCGAGCGACGAGGACGAGGCGAAGCGACGAGGACGACGCGAAGCAACGAGAAGGACGAACGACACGAACCAACCATGAATCCCTTCGTCCCGATCATACCAATATTCTACATTTACTACCGGAACAGGCACGGACGCGTACGGCGCAGAAGGTAAGCCAGACACCAACCACAAAACACATACAACACGTACACGACACATCACACACACACACGGGGATGCTGAATATACTTACACCAGCAACAGCAGCACCATAGGGGCGGGATGCCCATCACCAATGCCACATCTGCACACAGGGGCCTGAATGCGCACCACCACCCCTACCCAGGGGGGCTGGATGCCTACCACTACTACCACCCTTAGCCAGGGGGGCTGGATGCCTACCACTACTACCACCCTCACCCAGGGGGGCTGGATGCCTACCACTACTACCACCCTTAGCCAGGAGGGGCTGGATGCCTACCACTACTACCACCCTTAGCCAGGGGGGGCAGGATGGCTACCACTACTACCACCCTTAGCCAGGGGGCTGGATGCCTACCACTACTACCACCCTTAGCCAGGGGGGCTGGATGCCTACCACTACTACCACCCTTAGCCAGGGGGCTGGATGCCTACCACTACTACCACCCTCACCCAGGGGGGCTGGATGCCTACCACTACTACCACCCTTAGCCAGGGGGGCTGGATGCCTACCACTACTACCACCCTCACCCAGGGGGGCTGGATGCCTACCACCACTACCACCCTCACCCAGGGGGCTGGATGCCTACCACCACTACCACCCTTAGCCAGGGGGCTGGATGCCTACCACTACTACCACCCTCACCCAGGGGGGCTGGATGCCTACCACCACTACCACCCTCACCCAGGGGGGCTGGATGCCTACCACCACTACCACCCTCACCCAGGGGGCAGGATGCCTACACTACTACCACCCTTAGCCAGGGGGGCTGGATGCCTACCACTACTACCACCCTTAGCCAGGGGGGCTGGATGCCTACCACTACTACCACCCTTAGCCAGGGGGCTGGATGCCTACCACTACTACCACCCTTAGCCAGGGGGCTGGATGCCTACCACTACTACCACCCTTAGCCAGGGGGGCAGGATGCCTACCACTACTACCACCCTTAGCCAGGGGGCTGGATGCCTACCACTACTACCACCCTTAGCCAGGGGGCAGGATGCCTACCACTACTACCACCCTTAGCCAGGGGGGCTGGATGCCTACCACTACTACCACCCTTAGCCAGGGGGGCTGGATGCCTACCACTACTACCACCCTTAGCCAGGGGGCTGGATGCCTACCACTACTACCACCCTTAGCCAGGGGGCTGGATGCCTACCACCACTACCACCCTTAGCCAGGGGGGCTGGATGCCTACCACTACTACCACCCTTAGCCAGGGGGGCAGGATGCCTACCACTACTACCACCCCCACTCATAGGATGGACAATGCATGACACAACAAGCACACCACAACCTAGGGAATGCAAGATAAAGACATCCCCCCACCACCATGACAAGCGTGTGTAGGCTGTGTCAAATGCCTACAACACCGAACATGACTTTGAACATACAATGTGACCCCCTAGCACATGTGCCACACATATATGTGTGTGGCACCCACAATGCAAGCAGCCCATGACCATTGTGGCAATGGGGCCTAAACCCCCATCATCACAGTGACCAAAAGGTAAGTGTGGGGTCCATAGCTGAAGCACATTTTGACCATTGTGGCAATGGGGTCTAAACCCCCATCATCACAGTGACCAAAAGGCAAGTGTGGGGTCCATAGCTGAAGCACATTTTGACCATTGTGGCAATGGGGTCTAAACCCCCATCATCACAGTGACCAAAAGGGAAGTGTGGGGTCCATAGCTGAAGCACATTTTGACCATTGTGGCAATGGGGTCTACACCCCCATCATCACAGTGACCAAAAGGTAAGTGTTGACAAAGAAAGAGCTGCAACTGCCAAACTGCATGGATCATTCCTGGTCACAGAACCAAAAACTCATCTGTGGCAAAGTAGTGTATGTGTCCCATTGCAACATAAATTGGGTGAGCCAAATACTGCAGTGCAAATGAGACATTCCTTTGGCCATGTGCAGACAAACAACACCCATGGGGGCTGACACCGTCAACATTCATCAATGACACAATGACAGAAGTGACCATCAGAATGCAGAACCACATATTTGCACCAATGGGCACACAAATGCAGATATCCTGTGGAGACAGCAGATGTGAGGTGAACAGATACCATACCATGGCAGCAATGGGACACACAAACCATGATCACTGTGCTGACCGATGACCTAGGAGTCCCAGGGACAGCAGGGGAAACACACCAAACAACATACAGCCAATGGCACACCCAAGATATGCCAATGCAGTGGTGCAGATGCACAAACACAAACAGGCAGACCAACACTGTCATCATACACAGCAGGTGAGGGGGGTGCCAGTGTCCCCAGGCAACCACACAACACATGAGGAGAGCTGAATACCAATCATACAGATGTGCATACACTGCCACACTAAGGTAACTCATGGATCCAAATCCCCTATGTGGGCAAGCAGGCATTGTCAGATGAGAGGGAGCACAAAACACACATGTCACACAGGCACGTAGGAACAACAACTGACACAGCAAGACACAGACACACCACAGCACCACCCCCAGGGCCCCCACAATGTGGTGACCCTTGGCTGCATAAAAATCCCACTCTGATGACAAAGCTGAATGTGGTTCACACTGTGAACCACAGTCATGTGTCCTGAGCAACAAACTACCATCACACCGACACAAGCACAAATCAATCAGCATGGCCAGTAATCCAAGGCCAACATGGAGGCAGGGGTCTAGCTGGGCAACAACTCCCATCTGCACACACTCAAGACCACACCCCTCGACCTCCAACAATCAATCAATCAATCAATCATTTGTATAGCGCGCTACTCACCCGGAGGGTCTCAAGGCGCTTGGGGGAGGGGGGTCCGCTACTGTTCGAACAGCCAGGTCTTGAGTTGCTTCCTGAAGGAGAGGTGGTCTTGGGTAAGGCGGAGGTGGATGGGTAGGGAGTTCCACGTCTTGGCAGCCAGGTAGGAGAAGGATCTTCCTCCCGTTGTGGCTCTTCGGATGCGGGGGACGGCGGCGAGGGCGTGGTTGGTCGATCGTAGCTGGCGGGTGGGAGTGTAGAAGGTCAGACGGTCGTTGAGGTATCTGGGGCCTTGGTTGTGGAGGGCTTTGTGTGCGTGGGTGAGGAGTCGGAACGTGATTCTCTTGCTGACGGGGAGCCAGTGCAGGTCTCTCAGGTGTCTGGCGATGTGGCTGTGTCGGGGGATGTCCAGGATGAGTCGAGCTGCAGCGTTCTGGATGCGTTGGAGTCTTTTTGAAGTTTGGCTGTGGTTCCGGCGTAGAGGGAGTTGCCGTAGTCCAGTCGGCTGGTGACGAGGGCCTGGGTGACTGTCTTCCTGGTTTCGGTGGGGATCCACCGGAAGATCTTGCGCAGCATGCGTAGGATGTTGAAGCAAGACGAGGAGACGGCGTTGACTTGTCGGGTCATTGAGAGGGAGGAGTCCAGGATGAAGCCCAGGTTGCGTGCGTGGTCCGTTGGTTTGGGTGCGTTGCCCAGGGCAGGGGGCCACCAGGAGTCGTCCCAGGCGGAGGGGATGATCCTAGGATGAGGACTTCCGTCTTATCTGAGTTCAGTTTCAGGCGGCTGTTCCTCATCCACTCGCTACGTCCTTCATCCCTTCATGTAGGTTGGTTCTGGCGGTTGTGGGGTCGTTGGTGAGGGAGAGGATCAGCTGGGTGTCGTCGGCGTAGGAGATGATGTTGAGGTTGTGTTGGCGTGCGATGGCTGCGAGGGGGCTCATGTAGACGTTGAAGAGGGTGGGGCTGAGTGATGATCCTTGTGGTACGCCGCAGATGACTTCGGTGGCCTCGGAACTGAACGGGGGAGGCGGACTCTCTGGGTTCTTCCGGCGAGGAAGGAGATGATCCACTCCAGTGCCTTCTCTTGGATTCCGATGTTGTTCAGGCGTTGCACTAGGGTGCGGTGGCAGACTGTGTCGAACGCTGCGGAGAGGTCCAGGAGGATGAGGGCCGCTGTTTCCCGTTGTCGAGCAGGGCTCGGATGTCGTCGGTGGCTGCGATGAGGGCGGTCTCGGTGCTGTGGTTGGCCCGGAAGCCGGACTGCGCGTGGTCGAGGGATCCATTCGTCTCGAGGAAGGCGGCCAGTTGTCTGTTGACGGTCTTCTCGATGACTTTGGCAGGAAAAGGAAGGAGCGAGATGGGGCGGTAGTTTTTGAGGTCGGTGGGGTCCGCTGACGGTTTCTTCAGTAGGGCGCTGAGTTCGGCGTGCTTCCAGCTCTCTGGGAAGGTGGCGGTGTCGAAGGAGGTGTTGATGATGTCCCGGAGGTGGGGTGCGATGACGGCGTCGGCCTTGTTGAAGACGTGGTGAGGGCAGGGGTCGGTAGGTGATCCGGAGTGGATGGAGTTCATCGTGCGGATAGTGTCTTCGGTGTTGATCGGGGTCCAGGCTCGGAGGGTGGAGGTGGGGGACGTTGGAACGGTCGTAGGGTACGTCGGCTGTGTGCTGAAACTGTTGTGTATGTCTGCGATCTTGCTGTGGAAGAACGAGGCGAGCGAGTTGCAGAGGTCTTGCGAGGGAGTGATGTCGTTGTTTCCGGCGCTGGGGTTCGAGAGCTCTTTGACGATGATGAAGAGTTCCTTGCTGTTGTGGGCGTTGTTGTCCAGTCGTTCCTTGAATGCGGTTTTCTTGGTGGTGTGGATCAGCTGGTGGTGTTTTCGGGTGGCGTGCTTGAGGGTGGTCATGTTGTCTGCAGTCGGGTCTCTGCGCCATGCTTTCTCGAGGGCCCGGCAGTTCTTCTTGGATTTCTTGAGTTCGTCGGTGAACCAGGATGCTTTCTTGTTGCCGTGTCTGACTGGGGGTCTTCAATGGGGCGAGGTCGTCTGCGCAGTTGGTGATCCATCTTGTGAGGTTGCTGGCGGCTTGGTTGGGGTTCGTTGAGCTGGCGGGAGGGTTCTGGCTCAGGGATGTGGTGAGTTGGTCGGTGGTGATCTTGTTCCAGCTTCTGCGCGGAAACTGTTGCGTGTGGTGGTGCGTGGTGGTCCTGCTGAAGCTGAAGTGGACGCAGCTGTGGTCTGTCCAGTGGAGTCCGGTGGTGTGGCTGAAGGAGATGTCCTTACTGGAGGAGAAGACGGGGTCAAGCGTGTGGCCGGCGTGGTGTGTGGGGGTGGTCACCAGTTGCTTGAGTCCGAGGTTGGCGAGGTTGTCCAGCAGGGTGGTGGTGTTGCGATCGTTGTTGTTCTCTAGGTGGAAGTTGAGGTCCCCAAGGAGGATGTAGTCAGCCGAGGGGAGGGCGTGCGGGCTGATGAGGTCGGCGATGTCTTCGCTGAATTGTGTGCGTGGTCCTGGGGGTCTGTAGATGAGGGTGCCTCTGAGGGTGGTCTTGGGGTCGGTGTGTATCTGGAAGTGCAGGTGTTCGCCGGCTGTGAAGGTGTCGTCGGAGTTGGTCGTGATGCGGATGGTGTTCTTGTGGACGATGGCGATGCCTCCTCCGGTCTGGTTGGCGCGGTCCCTTCGGGTGATCTTGTATCCGTCCGGGATGGCGATGGCGATGTTGGGCGCTGAGGAGGCGTTCATCCATGTTTCCGTGAGGAAAGCGACGTCTGGTGATGTGGAGTCGAGCAGGTTCCAGAGTTCCACGGCGTGTCTGTGGATGGAGCGGGTGTTGAGCAGGATGCACTTCAGGTGGTTGCTGCTGGTGCTTGGCTTGGCGGGTGCGGTGCAGGTCCGGAGGCAGGAGAACTTGCAGGATTGGCAGGCGAAGGGTCCGTGGGTGCGACCTGGGGTGGCACGGTGGCAGCCGGGGATACGGCCGGTGTTGAGTGCGTTGAGGGTGGCGGTGTCGTAAGTCCGGTGGGTGGGTTGGCTGCTGCGGGGGCCAGGGGTTTGGCGCTGGGCGCGGTCCAGGCACCGACGGGCGCAGACGGGCTTGCCTTAGGCGCGCCTTCGGCGCGCCAGCGCGCGGCGCACAGCGGCCGCCATTTATGGGGAGGTGGGAGGGAGGAGCAGCTGGGAGGCGGGAGGCAGGGGCAGCGAATGGGCAGTCAGGGGCGGGGCCGCAGGGACGCAGCGGCGGGAATGGTGAGAGGCAGCGGGGGCACAAAAGGAAAATGGGGAGAGAAAACAGACAAAAATACAGGCACAACGCAAATGGGGCAGCGAGGGGCACAGAAAGGAAAATGGGGGAGAAAACAGACAAAAATACAGGCACAACGCAAATGGGGCAGCGAGGGGCACAGAAAGGAAAATGGGGGAGAAAACAGACAAAAATACAGGCACAACGCAAATGGGGCAGCGAGGGGCACAGAAAGGAAAATGGGGGAGAAAACAGACAAAAATACAGGCACAACGCAAATGGGGCAGCGAGGGGCACAGAAAGGAAAATGGGGGAGAAAACAGACAAAAATACAGGCACAACGCAAATGGGGCAGCGAGGGGCACAGAAAGGAAAATGGGGGAGAAAACAGACAAAAATACAGGCACAACGCAAATGGGGCAGCGAGGGGCACAGAAAGGAAAATGGGGAGAGAAAACAGACAAAAATACAGGCACAACGCAAATGGGGCAGCGAGGGGCACAGAAAGGAAAATGGGGAGACAAGCAAAGAAATACGGGCACCGAGGCCACAAGCGGAAGGGCGATCTTACCGGCAGCAGCAGCGGGCGGACAACACAGGCGGAGCTGTGTGGTGGGGGAGCGACCTACCTGGCAAAGGTCAACAATGTGCAGCAGTGAAGTACACATGCACTGGTGACATTGCACATGCACCCATGACTATTCCAGGGTGGTGGGTGGGAACCAAGGTGCAGAAATACATCACACATGGCCACTCAACAAGACTCCTGAATGTCTGACACACTGCACACTACGCTGTACATGGACATGACGGCGATACCACACCAACCAATGGGATCCCAGCCACAGTCACACACCAATGAAGAAGCCAAGGTCACCCACAAAGGACACACATAGACAACAACCAACATCGCAGCCCGGACCCTGAGGAGTGCCAGCAGTCACACACACAACGTGTCACAATAACTTAAAGATAACACGAACTGAAAATCACATGACAGGGGCAAACAACAAGTGCCAAGGGGAAACCTGACTGTGACCCATCTGCGTCTGCACACAAACTCAGCCCTGACAGCAAACACACCTATGGGTGACACCCTGATGACCAGTAATGTGCCATGCACCCACATCACAGAGAACACAGGGAGAAGACTTTGGGGGAACATAGCTCAAGTCAGCAAGCATCACAAACAGGTACAACACTAGGGATCACAGCATGCGCAGATAAATGGAAGTGAACACACAGACATGCACATACAACACACACCTTGGGCGCAGGCAATGTCACACGTGTACACACTGCCATGAGAGGACTCCACTCCTGTGTGAGGAAAGCTGTGCCATATGTTGCCTCAGTAGGGCCCCATCATGTCAGCTGAGCACTTGGTCACACAATCAACAATTAGCACCAAATGAGGGCTCCCGTCACATCAGCCTGGTCATGGATGTGCCAACGGAATCATCAGCACAGATCCAACACACTTGTATAGCAATGTTGCACTGACTACACGGATGAGTCCTTCCCCATTGATGCCCAAACCTGCATGTCCAGTGGAGATGGCAACACGGTCAGGGAAGTAGACAAATCCAACAATGGCAGGCACAACAGATGTGCAGGGGTGGAAGCCACAGATATGAAATTGCTAATGTAAGTAGGAAATCCCATTGCCAAATACTGAACACATGACACCCTCAGATGCTGCTATGGATGACATGGATACATCACATGATAGGACACATTCCCCCTGGACCACATGGGTTCCTGCACAGTAACACTTCATAATCATGAGACCAGATATCACCATCACTGCAGCAAGGGCATGGTTAGCAGCACCAACAACATGTACATCTGAAGCATGAGCACTAGAGAAAAGAAAGTTGCTTTATTCAGCATATGTGTTGAATGAAAACGACGTCCAGAAAAATAGAGCAAAGGCCAATGGCCAGTCCATTGTCAAAGTTCAAACAGGGTGACACTGGCAGATGTCACCCTACGCATGCCTGCACAAAACCAGGGACAATCCACTAGGAGGGGCAACCGGGGGGCAGGCCAGGCACCGCAGGGACAGGATCAGGGCTCACCAGGGGAGTCAGGGAAGGGGTGGTGGGTGCTGGAGAGCCACTGACAACTGCAGTGGAGGTGTCTGACATGGTGTGTGCCGGCACAACTGGGGGGCATGACTCAGATGTCGTGGGTGCCGGCACAACTGCAGTGGACCCTGCAGATGGAGTGGACAGGTCCGCCACTGCAGTGCCCAAGTCAGACAGGGCGGTAGTGGACTCCACTGCAGTGCCTACCTCCAGGGGAGGAGAATGGGGAACAGGCAAGGTGGGTTGGACAGAGGGGGAGGACACCCTCACCACATCAGTGGCACAGACAAGCGCAGCGGGGGTGTGGTGCTGGGAGAGCAAGTGGCAGGGGAGAAGGCCTGATCCTCGTGGGGATGGTATATCTGTGGGTGGGGGAACCTGGGGCAGGGTGTGGTGGAGGCACCTGTGCAGTGGGGGCCTGAGGGATGGAGGACGGAGACCTTGTGCCTGAGCTGCAGAGCGGTGGCGGGGTCTTGCTCTTAGGACTCCGGGGGACTTGCGGGTGGGGGCCTCAGTCCGTCTGCGCCTGGGGGAGGGTGTCCGGGGGCGAGGGGCACTCTGCTCCATGTGGGTGGGCTTCCTCTTCCCCCGGGATGCTGGAGCAGCTTCATCGGTGGGGAAGAGGCCGAGGTCACAGAGGAAGAGCTGATGTGACTTTGGGGTTGCAGGTGAGGCAAGGGAGGGTGCTTTGGAGGGAGAGGGAACTGAGGACTGCGCAGTGCATGTGGATGCGTGTGTGTGTTCCAGGGCCCCATCCCCTGTGAGTCTGGCTTCAGTCCCCTGAATGTGCGTGCGTGTGCGTTTTGTCATTGGCGTGTGTGTCAGTGTGCTGGATGTGTGTGTGCTGGTGTGTGCCTGTGCCGGTGTGTGTGTGCTTGGGATGGGTAAGGTGCTGGGGAGTGTGGATGGAGCAGAGGCAGGAGGGGTGAGGGACCGTTTGAGGAGGGACACTGCTGCCGTCAGGGAGGAGTCCATGGACCTATTGCCCCTCTGTAGGTCAGACATGCCCGATGAGATGCCCTCCATGAACGACACCAGCTGAGTCAACAGCGCGGTGTGCGCATGGAGGACACTCAGCATGGCTGTCTGGCCTACATGGAGCTGGCGAAGGAGGTACACAGACTCCTCACTCAGGGCAGCAGGGGACACAGGGGCAGGGGCTGCGGTGCCTGGCCCAAAGGAGACACGCTCCCGGACATGGGAGCCTCCACGGACCTGGGGAATGGGAGCCGATGGGAGGGCGGTGGTGGTGCTGGTGGTGGCGGGGACAGCAACACTAGCTGGGGTGTGGTGGCTGCTGACACCCGCCTCCACAAGGGAGTCATCCTCCGAGTTGCTCTGGTCCTCAGCTGAGGTGGATGCTGCTGAGGACTCCTCGGTGTGGCTCCCCTCGCCCTCCGTGCCACTGGGTCCCTCCGACCACTCCTCGGCTGCTGACCCAGTCTGGCTCTCTGGCTCCTCCTGGTCCGTGGAGCTGTCCCCTTCCGTGGCCGTGGATGTATCTGCAAACAATGGGGAAACAGACAGACATCAGTCACCTGCACATAACGCACACACCACTGTGAGCACAGCACATCACAGAGCAAGCCCTGGCATCATTAGTTGTACATTGCTAAAAGTGCCCTAACTGAACAGGAGAAGCCAATTGTCAGTCTGATGCCAAGCATGGCACTCACATCCCACATGGCCTTGCACCCATCTGTCTGGTGTCTGTTGGATTGCAACACCCCAGTGTGGACACATGCACCAAGTACACAGTAGTTGGACAGTGCAGAGGACACGGTGTGGCATGTGGACATGCACACATCACAGCTCTTGCCACTGAGTCAGTACAGGTTTCCGGATGAAAGGGATGCCCAGAGTCAAATAGGAAATGCATGTGATGCATACCAGCGACAGACACCATGATGCACCCATGTCCTGATAGCCAGCGCCACTATGGTGTGCATGTAGCACATGTCACTCCCCTGCAGGCTCACCAATCAGTAGACACATGCCATGGCGGATGCATGACTGCAAAGTCATACATCACTGTCTCAGTGATGTATGACTTTGCAGCCAGACAACAACACTCTGCACTGTGTCACAATAGTAGGTCATGGGGAATGCAAGTCCTGGAGCTGCACAAGTGCACATGTACATCCCCCCACAACACATCCTCTTAACCCTCATCTGTCCAGGTCATACCTATTGGACATATGGGAGACCTGTGACACTACCCTCTGAACCTGAGCCCCTCACACTCTGCTGTGCATGGGGAACAGCTGCCTGAACTTCACATTCACATGCCCCAGTCTGCATGGGCAGCTGATCAGACACCTATGTGACACACAAGTATCGTCTCCTATGGTCACATCTCCAGTGGCATGCTGAGCCCCTACCAAGAAACTCCACAGCAGTCCTGGCGACTAATCCACAGCACACTGACACAGAGGCAGACACCTGAGGGGTCAAATCACTGCGCACAATGTGTCAGCTGATACACGGGAGTGGGAGTACAGAGTGTATTGTATGGCCTGGAGTAGGCATGACTGTCCAGCCCCACATGAATGAGGGATGAGCCCTGGACTGTAGGCAGCTGGCTAAGTATGTGTGACACACGTCATATACATACTCCTGGGGCCCAAACATTGTTCCCACCCGCAGCATGGGTGTGTGCCAGATACCCCAGCCACATGTGGTGGATCAGCTCAGCAATTGGACCACAGATCAAAGTAACACGCTGAATACATGTCAGAATACAGGCATTGTGTAAGCAATGGACCCACCCATGATGCCCACCACAGAGTCAGGGAAACAGATGCTGTCTCCCACCTTGAGTCAAGCAAACTGCAAGGACACAGTCCTAAGTGACAGAATTCCCTGCATGTAAGGGCCACACCTGGGTATCAGATGAGGAGTGGGCAGTGCACAATAGAGGGACATGGCTCCTGGACAACATGACTGCTGTACTGTGGCAGTTTAACCAGGCCAGAGGAGGGCACATAGCATGTTAGACAGAGTTCACAGTGCAGTCTTTGACTCACCCCCTCCTTGCTGCTCTCTGGCCTTCAGCTGCCCATCCAGGTCTGGAAAGACCACCGCCAGGATCCTGAGCATGTGGGGGTCAGGGTCCGTGTTCCGCACCTCCTGCGAGGAGGCGACAGCTTCAGCTGGACCCGTGCAATCCTCCGGGTCCAGCCCCGAAGGTCCTGCCACCTCTTTTGGCAGTTGCGGATCCGGCGCTTGTAGACCCCCACGGACCGGACAGCCCGGACGATGTCCTTCCAGATCTCCTGCTTCCGATGGGCAGAAGCCTGTCAGGATGACAAAGTGATAAGGCCATTACTACACATGCAACATATCCGATCATGACACAGTTGCATATACATGTCGCAATCACAGGGGCACATGGTGTACACAGGCAGTGCACGGCTGCCCATGGACAGTTTTCCAGAAGTCACTACATGGTATCATTGCATGGGGAGTAAAACCCTGTTCAGAAGCACTGTCACTGTACCATACCTGTCCAGTGCAAGTCACTACACACTATGGGGGGTGACAACTACTCAGTGAGCCTGCTAGCCAGTGGCGTGCAGACTCTCAG
The DNA here is from genome assembly GCA_963921515.1 of Calotriton arnoldi. NCBI lineage: Eukaryota > Metazoa > Chordata > Amphibia > Caudata > Salamandridae > Calotriton > Calotriton arnoldi. The sequence goes on from CAWUFW010019957.1 coordinate 103,001, forward strand.
CCTTGCTAGTCAGACAAAATGCACATTCAGAAAGGCAGTGCACAGGACACTCACCTGCTCCCCTGGTGTCCCATACAGCTTGCTGTACTGTGGAAGTAGGCTGTCCAGCAGGGCCTGGTTCTCTTCAAGGCTGAAGGCTGGGGCTCTCTCCACAGTACGTGCCATTGCAGGGTCCAGAGGGGCAGAGACAGCAGCAGTGCAGTGGCAGATGTCGTCTTGGAGCATGTAGTGCAGGCAAGTGGGCTCTCAGGGGAACAGCCAGCAATATATATGTGCTGGAGAGGCAGATACTGTCCCTTGTGTCCAAAGTGATAGGTCCAAGTCGTTTGCATCTTCTGAATCTGGCCAATCCATGGAATAGCAGCACCAAAACACGCCCACAGCATCCTTCAAATCTTCAACTTCATGACATACATGATTTTGCAACATTGTTGTGGGTGACCAACTGATTTTCCAGCAACCGACTCGTTCGAAATTGAAAACGCGTCCGTTGCCAGGCAAGCCCATTGTCAATGGGTGCGCACCGATCGGTCCATTGCGGTACAACGCACACAGGGGTACAACGCGTACCCGCACACATTGAAAGCAATGGGCCGGCCGGAGGCACCGATCGGTCCATTGCAGTTCAACGCGCACAGGGGTACAACGCGTACCCGCACACATTGAAAGCAATGGGCCGGCCAGAGGCACCGATCGGTCCATTGCAGTTCAACGCGCACAGGGGTACAACGCGTGCCCGCACATTGAAAGCAATGGGCCGGCCGGAGGCACCGATCGGTCCATTGCAGTTCAACGCGCACAGGGGTACAACGCGTACCCGCACACATTGAAAGCAATGGGCCGGCCGGAGGCACCGATCGGTCCATTGCAGTTCAACGCGCACAGGGGTACAACGCGTGCCCGCACACATTGAAAGCAATGGGCCGGCCGGAGGCACCGATCGGTCCATTGCAGTTCAACGCGCACAGGGGTACAACGCGTACCCGCACATTGAAAGCAATGGGCCGGCCGGAGGCACCGATCGGTCCATTGCAGTTCAACGCGCACAGGGGTACAACGCGTACCCGCACACATTGAAAGCAATGGGCCGGCCGGAGGCACCGATCGGTCCATTGCAGTTCAACGCGCACAGGGGTACAACGCGTACCCGCACACATTGAAAGCAATGGGCCGGCCGGAGGCACCGATCGGTCCATTGCAGTTCAACGCGCACAGGGGTACAACGCGTACCGCGCACATTGAAAGCAATGGGCCGGCCGGAGGCACCGATCGGTCCATTGCAGTTCAACGCGCACAGGGGTACAACGCGTACCCGCACACATTGAAGGCAATGGGCCGGCCGGAGGCACCGATCGGTCCATTGCAGATCAACGCGCACAGGGGTACAATGCGTACCCGCACACATTGAAGGCAATGGGCCGGCCGGAGGCACCGATCGGTCCATTGCAGTTCAACGCGCACAGGGGTACAACGTGTACCCGCACACATTGAAAGCAATGGGCCGGCCGGAGGCACTGGATCGGTCCATTGCAGTACAACGCATCACTGTACATGTGACTGGCATATGTCAGCATGCCTGTCTCAGATGGACATATGCCAGCCACAGATAGCTCCCAGGGAGTGAGGGGCACACCTACATCACGACAGCCTGTCCAAACCTTATCATAAGGCATGTAAGGCTGCATTTCCTATTGTGTGTATGTTGGTGTACATGTTGTCCTGTGGGTGTCACCTGTGGGCAGCCACCCCCAGGCTGTGCACGTGTTCATGGGGACAGGATCCTGGGTGTTACGTGTACGTGACCACTGTGATGTGCAACTGTTCATATCTGTGCATGTGCCATGGTCACATTTCACAGTGGTGTTTGTGTATGTCATGTCACATACCCCGTGCGTCCCATGTGGGACGGTATGTTTGAGCCAGGGTGTCCCAGTGGCACAATAGTGATGGACCTCCACAGTCTTTGTGCATGTAGTGTTTACAATGTCTCTGATTTCATGTGCACAATGGGAGACAGTCTCCACATCCACGTTGTGTGTGCATGGACTCTGATGTTGTGCGTGTGTGTCACAGACGTCCATGTCTGTCCTGCCGTGGCAAGTGGGGCCACTACCTGTGGGGGTCATGTTTGTTTTGCTGTGGTGTACACATGATACTCCATGTGATGCCAGTGTCCATGTGGCATTACAGGGTCCCTGGGAATGTACCTGTCGTTGAGCTGTGGTGCCTGGGGCACATCTGTCCTCACATGTCACTGTGGGGGGTGAATGTGACACGGCAGCAGGAGATGGGAACTGTGACACGGCATCATGATATCCAATGGGCCAACCTGGGACAAATTGATGCCACCTGTAGGACCGTGTTGACAGATGTTGGCCATGTATGTACCATACATGTCCTTCCGGTACTGCACACTTCATGTAGTTGTGCCTCATAATGATGTATGTTGGGATCTTGAGTGTGTTCAATGCCGCATATGTGGGGTGACTGACAATCTTGCTTACTTCTCCTCTGCACTGCAGAGGCTCCTGCTGTCCATCGGCCATTCCCAGACCTGGCAACGATGGTGGAACGGGACAGCATCCGATGGTACCGCTTCACCAGGCAGCTGATTGAGGATTTGGCAGTGCAGTTGTCCCCACATTTGCAGCCTGGCCGGCCGTATCCTACAGCGCTGACCCCCAAGGTGAAGGTGATGGCAGCCCTACACTTCTTTGCCACCGGTACCTTCCAACATACTGTGGCGACTGCTGGTGGGATGTCACAGACCATGTTCAGCCGTGTGCTCCGCGATGTTTTGGCGGCAATGTTGCTCTTCCTGAACCGGTACATCTATTTCCCTAGACTGCGATGACTCACTGACGTGAAGAGTGACTTTTATGCCCTGGGGAGGATGCCGCATGTAATTGGCTCCATTGATGGGACACATGTGGCTTTGGTACCACCACAGGCCCAGGAGCAGGCCTACAGGAACCGCAAGCACTACCACTCGGTCAATGCACTGGTGGTGTGTCTTGCAGACATGACCATCACACACGTGTGTGCCCGTTTCCCTGGTTCAGCACACGATGCCTTTGTGATGAGGAGCAGTCGCATCCCCAGGATGATGGCACAGATGCAGAACCAGCGTGCCTGGCTTGTCGATGTGTACTGACTTTGTGCCATTGTGTGTGATCTGATCTGTAGTATTCCGCCCACTTTTCCAAGTCAGCTAATGTGCACTTGTCTGGCCGTAGGTGACTCGGGATACCCCAACATGCCGTGGTTGCTGACACCCCTCAGGAACCCTGTGACACCTGCCCAGATGCGCTACAATGAGGCACATGGTCGGACCAGGAGAGTGATTGAGCGGACCTTTGGTCTCCTGAAGAGCCGCTTCCGCTGCCTGGACAAGACCGGAGGGTCCCTCCCATATGCCCCTGCGAAAGTGTGCAAGATTATCATCGTCTGCTGCATGCTCCACAACCTGGCAGTGCGGAAGGAGTTGCCTCTCATCCAGGATGACAATGACCAACATCCGCCACCTGTGGAGGATCCTGGCCTGGACCACGATGCCAGTGACGATGATGATGATGATGATGGTGATGGTGATGTCCGCACACAGCTCATCACCAACTTCTTTAGCTGAATATGAGTATCCTGAGGTGTCATGTCAATGATGTGAGTTGGCATGATGTGTGGATGGTGCTCTGGTGCTGTTGGAGTGTGTCCATGGGCTACTTGACTGGATGTGTGTTGCGATGTGTGGTTACAGGTGGGCTGTACTCCCCAACAGTGTTGACATGCTAACTTGGTTCTGGGTGGGTATCTTGTAACATGTATTGTGCATGAGTTTTGCTGTTCTGTCCTGTACTCCATTGCTTTTGACTGTGTGTCATTTCTGTCCTTCATAGGGTACTTTCAGATTCGTTTGGTCAACTGTGTCCACCGACGACGTGATTGCACATCCAGGCTGGTAGCTGTTGTGTCCCTACAGGTGATGTGCGCCACACCCATGGACTTCCTTCCGTCTACAGTTGTTGACTGTGTGCCCGCTACCAGGTGGGGTTACCTTGCATCTGTAGTGGTTACGGCATGTTGCAACTGTGTAATAAACCTGTGCTTCACTTTGTGATGTGCGTTGTCTGTGGTCACACATTTGACTGCCATTTGCTTACTGCACCTGTGGGCTACTTGACTACAACTGGGAATGGGTGTGGTGTCTGTGCATTGCACCGTCTTCCCTGGCAACATCAGTGTAGGCAATGAGTCAGATGGCCTAGGTGTGTATGTGTCGTGTAGCCCTGGTGGTGTGTCTCCCTCATGTGTGTCACGTTGCCTGTACTCACATGCCTGTGTTGTCCTTGCTGTTGCAGTTCGCATACACTGTGTAATTTTGCAGTTCATCATCCCCATAACAGCACCCACGTTGGAATCACGACAGAGGCAAGTATGGTGTATTAGTGTGTTTATTGTGATACATTTGTGTTAATAGTGCATAGGATGGGTTGTGCTGTACATGAATCTTGCAATCCCAAGTTCCTAGGTGAATTGAAAGTCCGGGTAGACAGGATCCCCAGTATCGGGGCCACAGTTGTCTGACACATTGGTCCAACTTGTACTCCCCATGCAATGTGTGGGAGTAGTGTTGCCGTCAACAGGGTGAACAGTCTGTGCACAAAGGCGAACATCCAGAACAGGTTCAGGCTTCCTGGGAGTTGCGCTTGGCCATCGGCCTCTCACTTTTCCCTCCTCGGACGACCCCTCTTCTTGGGGGGGGCCCTCAAGTGCAGGCTGCTGCGGTGCAGGGGACTCTCCGCCAGAGTCCTCCTCCCTCCCTGTGGCAGTTGCAGTTTGTTCGGCACCAGATGTTGTTGGCACACAGGGAGGTGTGGACTGGTTGCTGTTCATCTGGCGGAGGCATTGTAAAATGTCCCTGTGCACCGCTGTCATCTCATGCAGTGCATCCCACTTGGACTCCACGCGTGACATGTGTGAGTCCACACGGGACATGTGTGACTCCACGTGGGACATGTGGGAGTCCAAGCGGGCATGATGGGCAGCCTGCTGCTGTTTCATGTCTCTGAGGAGCCCCACTACCTGGCTGAGCTCTCCGGTGCTGGACTGGTACGCATCAGCTATGCGTACCAGTTGTGGGTCGTCATGCACACCAGCAACGTCTGCAAGCAGCGACCTCTGTCTCCCACCCCTCCCACCACCCCTGCTGACATGTGCAGTGTGTGCAGTGGCATGCACAGATAACCCTGGTCCACCTTGGGGGTTGGTGGTGGTGGTGGTGTCCATGGCCCCAGGTTGGTCCAGGGTCACTGTGCTGGTGTTGCTCCTTATTCTGTCCATGTCGGCAGGGATGGTATTCGTGGTGACAGTCGTTGTAGGGGTGGGTGCAGGGGGTGCAGCTGGTGGTCCTGCTGGTGCTGCAGCTGGTGGTCCTGCTGGTGCTGCATGTTGACTTGCACCGGATGTGCCAGGTTGTTCTTCATCGTCCGAGGAGGACAGAGGCTGTACGACGCCAGTGAGCTCGGCATCCTCTTGAGCCTGGGACTGGGACTCCTCAGCGTCTGCTGCTGTGTCCCCATCATCACCTGTTTTTGGGAGACACAAACAATGTATGTCATGTTTCTGCAGGCATCAATGGTTGACACACATGACAGTTGTGACTGTGCCTCTGGGTGCGGGCCTGTACATTGCATTGTCCTAAGTAGTCACAGTCAGGGGTTGATATTGGTGTGTCACATTGTCCTGCATTATTTGGGCATTTCTATGTATTTTCTGGGGTGTGAACATGGTCTGCATTGCTTGTGTTTGGTTGACAGCCAGACCTCCTTCCCACCCACCCAGCCAGTCAGTTATCCCACCATGGAACGTGCTTGCGTTGCAGGGAGTGTAAGTTGTCTCTCAGGATGTCAGTCAGTGGTGTCCTGCTGTTTGTTGGTGCACAGTTGGCAGCAGGGCCTTGTGCTCCCCACAGCAGTAGCCAGTGTCAGCCATCTTGTGAGTCCTTCTCCACTCCCTGTGATGTGAGCATGGTTCAGGGTGGTGTTGATGGGACAGTTGTGGGGGTGAGCTATGTCTGTGACTACGACTCCCATCATGCCATTGCCTCCACCCCACTTGCCAGCATTCCCATACTTACTTGCTTTTGTGTGGAGTTCAGTGGGTGTGGGTGTGAGGGCAATGGCAAGATGGCTGACAGTGGTGTCCTGCTGTTGGTTGGTGTGCAGTACCCAGCATGCCCTTGTGCTCCCCACGACACAGCAACAGTGTCAGACATCTTTGATGGGCCTTTCCACTCTCTGTGGGATGTGCATGCGTGAGTGTGAGCTTGCTGGGCCATGTGGTGGGGGATGTAGGGCTGTGACTACGACTCCCATCATGCTATTGCCTCCTCCCCCTTCCCAGCATGCCCATGCTTCCTTCCTTTTGACTCTGCTTCCCTGTGGGTTGGGCTGGCTGTGCTGACAGGATGGCTGGGAGTGTTGTCCTGGCAGTTGTTTGGCTAAGAGTCCCAAGAGTGTCCCTGTGCTTCACACTACATAACCCAGGGTGGTGGTGCTTTGTGGGATCTTGTGTTAGGATGGAGGGCATTGCATTCTACCAGGTGGGTACTGTGGAGTTTGTGTTGGGGGGTGTGAGGGGAGGTGCTGGTGACTATAGTCAGTGCTGCAAGTCCCCCTTCCCACCCAGCCAGCCAGATATCCCACCATGGAACGTGCTTGCATTGCAGGGAGTGGAAGTTGTCTCTCAGGATGTCAGTCAGTGGTGTCCTGCTGTTTGTTGGTGCACAGTTGGCAGCAGGGCCTTGTGCTCCCCACAGCAGTAGCCAGTGTCAGCCATCTTGTGAGTCCTTCTCCACTCCCTGTGATGTGAGCATGGTTCAGGGTGGTGTTGATGGGCCAGTTGTGAGGCTGAGCAATGTCTGTGACTACGACTCCCATCATGCTATTGCCTCCACCCCCTTCCCAGCATGCCCATGCTTCCTTCCTTTTGACTCTGCTTCCCTGTGGGTTGGGCTGGCTGTGCTGACAGGATGGCTGGGAGTGTTGTCCTGGCAGTTGTTTGGCTAAGAGTCCCAAGAGTGTCCCTGTGCTTCACACAACATAACCCAGGGTGGTGGTGCTTTGTGGGATCTTGTGTTAGGATGGAGGGCATTGCATTCTACCAGGTGGGTACTGTGGAGTTTGTGTTGGGGGGTGTGAGGGGAGGTGCTGGTGACTATAGTCAGTGCTGCAAGTCCCCCTTCCCACCCAGCCAGCCAGATATCCCACCATGGAACGTGCTTGCATTGCAGGGAGTGGAAGTTGTCTCTCAGGATGTCAGTCAGTGGTGTCCTGCTGTTTGTTGGTGCACAGTTGGCAGCAGGGCCTTGTGCTCCCCACAGCAGTAGCCAGTGTCAGCCATCTTGTGAGTCCTTCTCCACTCCCTGTGATGTGAGCATGGTTCAGGGTGGTGTTGATGGGCCAGTTGTGAGGCTGAGCAATGTCTGTGACTACGACTCCCATCATGCTATTGCCTCCACCCCCTTCCCAGCATGCCCATGCTTCCTTCCTTTGACTCTGCTTCCCTGTGGGTTGGGCTGGCTGTGCTGACAGGATGGCTGTGAGTGTTGTCCTGGCAGTTGTTTGGCTAAGAGTCCCAAGAGTGTCCCTGTGCTTCACACAACATAACCCAGGGTGGTGGTGCTTTGTGGGATCTTGTGTTAGGATGGAGGGCATTGCATTCTACCAGGTGGGTACTGTGGAGTTTGCGTTGGGGGGGTGTGAGGGGAGGTGCTGGTGACTATAGTCAGTGCTGCAAGTCCCCCTTCCCACCCAGCCAGCCAGATATCCCACCATGGAACGTGCTTGCATTGCAGGGAGTGGAAGTTGTCTCTCAGGATGTCAGTCAGTGGTGTCCTGCTGTTTGTTGGTGCACAGTTGGCAGCAGGGCCTTGTGCTCCCCACAGCAGTAGCCAGTGTCAGCCATCTTGTGAGTCCTTCTCCACTCCCTGTGATGTGAGCATGGTTCAGGGTGGTGTTGATGGGACAGTTGTGGGGGTGAGCTATGTCTGTGACTACGACTCCCATCATGCCATTGCCTCCACCCCACTTGCCAGCATTCCCATACTTACTTGCTTTTGTGTGGAGTTCAGTGGGTGTGGGTGTGAGGGCAATGGCAAGATGGCTGACAGTGGTGTCCTGCTGTTGGTTGGTGTGCAGTACCCAGCATGCCCTTGTGCTCCCCACGACACAGCAAAAGTGTCAGACATCTTTGATGGGCCTTTCCACTCTCTGTGGGATGTGCATGCGTGAGTGTGAGCTTGCTGGGCCATGTGGTGGGGGATGTAGGGCTGTGACTACGACTCCCATCATGCTATTGCCTCCTCCCCCTTCCCAGCATGCCCATGCTTCCTTCCTTTGACTCTGCTTCCCTGTGGGTTGGGCTGGCTGTGCTGACAGGATGGCTGGGAGTGTTGTCCTGGCAGTTGTTTGGCTAAGAGTCCCAAGAGTGTCCCTGTGCTTCACACAACATAACCCAGGGTGGTGGTGCTTTGTGGGATCTTGTGTTAGGATGGAGGGCATTGCATTCTACCAGGTGGGTACTGTGGAGTTTGTGTTGGGGGGGTGTGAGGGGAGGTGCTGGTGACTATAGTCAGTGCTGCAAGTCCCCCTTCCCACCCAGCCAGCCAGATATCCCACCATGGAACGTGCTTGCATTGCAGGGAGTGGAAGTTGTCTCTCAGGATGTCAGTCAGTGGTGTCCTGCTGTTTGTTGGTGCACAGTTGGCAGCAGGGCCTTGTGCTCCCCACAGCAGTAGCCAGTGTCAGCCATCTTGTGAGTCCTTCTCCACTCCCTGTGATGTGCGCATGGTTCAGGGTGGTGTTGATGGGACAGTTTTGGGGCGGGCAATATGTGTGACTGCGACTCCCATGATGCTATTGGCTACACTGACTTGGCCAGCATACACAGAATTCCTTCCTTTGAGTGGTCTTCACTGTGTGTTGGTGTTGTTGTGGTGGCTACATGTGTGGATGTGTTTGTTAGTTCTATTTGTGCCACTGCCTAGCTGTAGTTGTGGTTGTGTTTGTACATGTGTTGGCACAGTTGGATGTGACTTTTTTGATGGCATGTGTTGTGTTTATCTGACTGACATACACATTTTGGGATGATTCTGTTCTAGTTGCTGTGTAATTGCTATGAGTGCATGGTTTGACTCTCCCCTTGACAGTGATGTGTGTGTTTTGTGGCAGTTTATTGTGTACATTTGTTGTGTACTCACCAGGCTCTGGGATGTCCTCTAGTCCATATACGCTCACTGGCGGAAGGATGGCCCGCACCTTCTCCTCCCAGGGCCTGAGGTATATTGGCTTGGCAGGAGGGCCACTGCCGGTGTGTTGGCTGTTGATGTAGTCTTTCTTCAGCATGTCCCGTACCCTCCTGCGCACGTCATACCACCTGTTCTGGATGTCCGTCTTTGTGCGCCGACATGGTGATTGGGCGTTCACCCTGTTGATGATCCTCTCCCACATCTTGGTTTTCTGCGACATGGGGGTCTGTTGGACCAGAGTGCCAAACAGCTGTGGCTCCACCCTGAGGATCTCGTCTACCATGACTTCCAATTCACTATCTAGGAACTTGGGATTCTTCTTGGGGGGCATGGTGATGGGTGGTGATGGTGGGTGATGTGTGTGTTGGTGTGCAGGTGAGGGTGTGTGAGTGTGTGTTTTGCTGGGTGTATGTGAGGTAGGTATTTGTTGGTGTGCTGATGGTGTGTGGCTTGTGTGAGGGATGAGCTGTGGGTGTGTGGTTGCTTTCTCTTGGGTGCTGGCAGTGGAATGGCATTTGCAAAGGCTCATGGTAGTGATTTGTGTCCTTTATATAGGTGGAGTTGTGGGTGTGTCCTTGTTCTCTGTCCCCACCCCCCAGTATTTATTGGCTTGGTAATTGCATGTTTGGCCTTTTTTGGGTGATTTTTCCTTTGTGCTGTTTGTGTATGTTGGAAACGTTCTTGTGACCGAGTCGGACCCTGCATTGGTCTCGTACGGTGTTTTCCGTTTCGTTCACGCTGTGTTTGTGCAGTTTTCTATGCTGCGTACGCGTCGGTCGCGGTGTATTGTGTTGCTTCGGCTCGGTTTTGTATGCGTGTCGGTCGTACGGCTTGTCCTCCGTCCGACTCGCTCGTGGTTTCGCGCCTTGCATCGTACTTAGCGGTTTGGAGTTCGCGTGTACGTTTCGGTCGGATTTGTTCCGGGTGCGTGTCGGTCGGTTGGATTCGCGTGTTTTTCCGGCCGGATTGCTGTTTTCTGTGCGGCTCGGTCGGTCGACTTGGTTTCGTTACGTGTCGGTCGGATTTTCGCGCCTTGCATCGTACTTGGCGTGTCGGGCGCCACGGGTACGTGTCGGTCGGTATTTTTTCCGGATCCGAGTCGGTCGGTGCTTTTTCCGGCCCGAATCGGAATCGACCCCTTTCTCTACTGTTGCACTCACTGGAGTAGGAATAGTAATTTTAACCCCTGTGCTATACAGCACTTTCCCTACTGTTGCACTCAATGGAGTGGGAATAGTAATTTTTACCCCTCCTCTATCCAACACTTTCCCTACTGTTGCTGTCACTGGAGTGGGAATAGTAATTTTTACCCCTCCGCTATCCAACACTTTCACTACTGTTCCACTCACTGGAGGGGGATAGTGAATTTGACCCCTTTGCTATCCAACACTTTCCCTATTGTTGCACTAACTCGAGTGGGAATAGTTATTTTTACCCCTTTGCTATCCAACACTTTCCCTACTGTTGCACTGATTGTATTGTGAAATTTATTTTAAATACGTTTTAATAGTTTAATGTTTTAATTTATTATAGATCTTTTTTTATATTTTAAATCATTAATATATATTGTTATTTTTAAACTTTGAATACAAATTAAAAATAATAGTTTATTAATTGTTTTAAAGTAAATAAATATATATATATTTTTTTTAAAGTTTTAAATAGCGCGAACTAGACCCGAAGATATCAGCACCAGTTGTATGAGAGACGGACACATTCATTTTTGTTGGGCACGTGGAGATTAAGGGGTCGATTCCGATCTCGGTCGGAAGGCCTCCGAATCGGATTCGGCTTTACCGGATCCGAGTCGGAGGCTTTGTTTCTGACCGAGTCGTACAGAGGTCCCGACGCCCAAGTATGATGCGAATGAACGCGAAATCGCCGACCGACTTGTTTCCGGGTCCGAACCGCTCCGTACGACGGTCGCAGATGAACCGTACCGCGCCATGGAGTCGATTTCTGACCGAGCCAGTACAATGCACGATTCGGACAGCCGGATCGAGTCGGAGTCTCTGGGACGAAAAAGCTCCGGGAAGCGGATTTCGGGGGTCCGTGCCGGACCCCTTTCACCCGTAGCCTAACGAGTCGAACACAGGGGGGGGGACCCAAGGGTCCCCCCTTCATATGCATGTACGGTGCGGATGGCACCAACGCGTACCCACTGCAGGGGGCACCCTTTTGCGAGACGTACCTATTCAGCTGATGCGAGGCCATGCACGCGTCGTACGACCGGCTCCCATTGACTTCAATGGGAATCCGACCGAGCCAAGTCCGTCAGCATGCGGCAGCATCGTACTCGCTCGGTCGGACTCCAGGGGTACGGCTCGGTCGGAAAACACTCCGGATCCGGCTCGGTCGGAGGGCGTTCCGACCCAGATCGGAATCGACCCCTAAGTGATTTGCCCAGAATCACAGGATGTTGAGCGTGGTTGCCGAGACTCCAAACTGGTTCCTCAGCTTCAATGTCGACCGCTCTAGCCGTAAGGCTACATCCTCTATATATATATGTATAAATGATTTTGGTTGTGTGTTTATTTATTTTTATTCAGTTTACTTTTTATATTTTATTAAAATGTATATTAAATTTATATTATTTTGTTAAAATTATATTTAATATCTCATATATTTAATATATATTATTTTATTTTATATTTATATAAAAGTCGATATTTATACATCTATATTTTTTACATCGATATTTTTTAATCAATATTTTTGTATTTACCTGTTTAAGTATAGAAGTCGATATTTTTGTTTTCTATATTTTTTACTCAATATTTTTTACATCAATATTATTTACATCGATGTGTCAGTGAACCGTTTGTAGTTTCAACGCTGCAACAAAATAGGGCATCCCAATAATCTCCCAGGATACTAGGTACAAATCTATAAACACAAACAAAAGATTCACACTTAGGACCAGATTACGATGGCGGTGAACCCGCCACTGGCAGGCTGCCGGTGGCGAGTTCACCACCATCTTAATGCCTTTTTCCGCCCACCAGATCAGGATGGCGGGCGGTGTGTCCATCTGCCACGAGTCCGCCAGCAGCAATCGTAATTATTGCTGCTGGCGGACCGCTCGCATCAACAGAATGGTGGCGGTGCCTAGCAGGCACCGTCCGCTATATCATGATGCTGCATCCCTGCCAGCCTTCTGGAAAGGCTGGGGGGGGATATACTTTGGAGGCCCGTTACTGGCCCCCCTTGTGCCTGGTGAGTTTGGCTGTGCACTAGGGGGGCACCTATGGTACTCCCCTACATTTCCCTGCACCAGGTGGCAGGCACCGCGTGGTGCCTGCCATGCAGTGCAGGGAAATGAAAACAGTGCATTTCAAACATTGCGGCGGGTGCTGCAGCCCGCAGCACATGCTGCAATGTTGAAGATAGACTATGCGACCGCCACGGTGGCGGTCGCATCGTAATCTCATGAGCGGGACCGCCTAACAGGCAGCCGGTCCCACTCGTAATGACCCCCTTAGTTACTTGTTCAGAGGATATGTTATAGAAAATATCCAATCTCAAAGATAAAGCAATTCAAGTAAACAAAGTATTAATAATTACATCAATTATGCATTTGCAAATGAGTTATGTTAGGTGTACTCCTTTTACATAAGCACAAGGCCCTATGTATTGAACCACAGCACAAATGTGTTTAGGGCCAAGAAAACACACTTGCCTGCTGCCAAACCCGATCACCAAAGTTTCCAACAATTGAGGGTAGTGATCTGTGACAACATTTTTCAAACTTATGGGCCGTACGTACGAAGGCATTTTGCATTTCCTAATGGTGTGAATCATAATTTCAGGCCATTAAGAAATGCAAAATTCCATTTTGAAATGTACAAAAGGCATTTTCTGTGGTGCAAAATACAATTTCTATCCAGTAGAAATTGTATTTTGGAAATCGATGATTAGAAAATCATAAATATGGATTTCCAAATAACTAACACCATGTACAAAGATTTTCCTAATTGCGAATAGGCAATGCAATTACCATCAATCTGTATCAGGTGGTAACCAGGTGCAAACTACAAAAAGGCACCCAAGATGCATTAGGCTCCTTCAGAATGGCAGTTCTGTATGTCCTGGTGAAGAGGATGAGGATTTTGACTGGTAGGCAGAGAAGGCGGAGGAGATAGGAGAGGATATTTAGGGCGAGGGTCAACCTTTTTGAACAGACTGAGGAGGAGGCCTCCTTTTGACAGTCAGTGGTACAGCCTGTTTGACAGATCTGCTGGGTTTACAAAGAACATTTGAAGTGCACTTTAATGGGCGAAGGCTGGAGGCCAAAACAATTCTCGTGTATCTAATGGCTGGTTGCTGAAAACTCCGATTTGTCCTGCTAGATGTCTGTGTCAGAGGTTGTTGTCCATACAGAGATTTTGGTGTTGGATGTCGGAGGACACGAGGATTACCATAGTACATGCCCTATTCACACTCCCTGCCCTCAGATCCAAAGCTGTGGCCAAAGAGTTCAGCCACCTTGCAAAATGCTCAAAGTGGGTAGGATTTGCCCCAGGAACCTTTACCCCATTGGTTATTGGCATAGACAGCGGTTATATCCAATCACCTGTCAGTCTTTAATTCTCTTACCTCAGGTCCTGGGGGATGTTTAGAAGTTTACTCCTTGGTAGTTTGGGACTTAAAGGACTAAAGTCGGAAGGTAAAACATTTGAACAGGACTAACTTAGTTAATGTGTCTGTACCATGCTCCAGGATGGTCAGCATCAAATTGTGCCTAGGTCCTGTTCTACTGCGACCATTGACTATCATTGGCACTTTGTGCTTCTTGGAGCTATTTCTACCTAAAAGTTTAAACATTCATATCTCCGGTTCCATTTATTGGATTTTTGTCATTTTGTTTATTAAATTTTACTTTATTTTTCTAATTTGTTTTGGGATTTTCATTGTAAAGCATTTAAACTTCAATGCAGTTTAAATACAGCATAAATAACTTACGCATTGCCTCTAAGGTAAGCTTGTCTGCTCTGCGGCATAGCTACAAAGGGGTTGAGCTCAGGTTAATTTAGTGACTTTAACAAAATGGTTCACCGAGACAAGGGTTGTGGTTATTACTTGAGTTAGGCATTCACCCGCCCGCAATTAATACCCCAATTTCTAGAAAGTAATGGATCAAGAGTCCAGTTAGGTGGAACCAGATTTCTAATGCTGCATTTCAAATTTATTGTTATGTTTGCATTGTTTGCATAAAATCAAAATAAGAAATTGGAGAAATAAGAAACATTTCCTAGAGAGGGCCCTTAGTTTGCACTTCACAGATGTGTTCTGGAAGCATACCAAGTATTGGTTTCATGTAGCAGACTGGTTTGGAAGGCCTAATTTCCTCAGGCCAGATATGATGACTTGCAGAACTGTGGGGTATGGGGAATGCTGCAGGGGGTCTCTACAGTAACACAGAAATTAACAAACATTGGTGCAGAGGAGTCTGCTCATCAGCCCAAGAAACCGCTCATGTGGTAGTTTATTTGCACCTGAAGAAAGATTATTAGCTCCGCCATCTCTTCTGAGGTGTGTCTTGTATTCAGGCATGATGGGTCAGTTGCTGGGCTGGTTGATTGGTCCCTATTAAGATATATGTTCAGGGTGCAGTCAGACTGAACAGCAGGTTGAAGGACGAGCAGAATATTGGCTATGAATGTTCAGAAAGACACTAAGGCAGAGCTTTGCAGGGCTCACAATGAGGTGGAGCTCCATATTGCATGCTCTGTCCCTAGCAGATGTACCAGCAGCCTGCTGCCAATCTTGTTCATAGTCAGGGCTGAACAATGAGGCTGTGATTACCTTTCACAATCTCCAGACAGGCAGATGTGCATTTCATCCTGTTTCACAAAAACAACTAAATGGGAGAGTTGATATTTCTGTATGTGCAGGTTTGTTTTGTCCTGCTCAGTTTGTATTCTTTTCTATGACTATGTGAAGCCAGGCTACTGAATTTCCAGGGAGAGCAGCTTTGGTTGGAACCCTTGTGTATTCCAGACAGACAGTTTCATGTTGAAGAATGAGGACAGGATGGGTGATCTTGTCTGGTTTTTTATTGTGATAACATCCAACCTCCATGTTGCACACACATACATACATACAATAAAATGCAGAGTTTGGGGTGGGATACAGTGACGTTCCAGTAAGGAGAAAGGGGGCCCAAAACACCAGAGGTGTCTGGATGTAACATAGGAAAGCCAGTAGTCCAGCTGCACCTTCAAAAACTAGTAATGCCACCATCATCCAGCACCCAGCATCCAGAATGCGGTTTTTCCTAAATTGCAATTTCTTTTTTTGAAATCGCAATCTTGTGATTTCCAAATGAGCATTTTCCTAATTGAGATTGAGAATTTGTAGAAAACGCTATTAATGGGTTACACTCCTACGTACATCTCATTTTGCGATTCCCTAATAGCAATTTAATCAGATTTGCTATTCTGAAATCAGAAAGCCTTTCTTTCATACATTTTGACCTGTACATCTAAGAATGCTGTGTATTGTATTGAATGCCCAGGTGCTATAACATACATACGCAAAACATCACAAGAAGTATGATGGGTAATTCTTCAACATCAATCCAGAATTCACCTTTAATTGAACATTACAAAACATTGAATCACACTGCTACTGACTTGCAATGTTTTTTTGCTGGAGCTCGTCACTGGAACACCAAGAAACTATTGTGTGGATCGGCTGCTCACACAAAAGAAAATAGATGAACTTTGCTATTTAACTCAGTATGTAAAGGCCTGAATCAACAGATATAATGGCAGACATTGGCTATTTCATGAAGTTTTCTATAAATTACGGCTAAAAACGTTTTTCTAGCTTGGGTTGCTTTGATACCCTGACCGCTGACACTGTTTTCCTTTCTTCCCATACAGGTTTATTTGGTTGCTTACATAGATGTATAGGTTCTTTTCACCTTTTACAGCACAGTAGTCATTCTATTACTATTGTCCAGTAGAATCAGGCTAAATCTGTACTTGCCATACCTGATGACAACTTTTTGAATTGATGCATTTACATTAATTTGGTTTCTCGGGGGATTTGTGTTTACTAATTTTAAAGGCGGCTGGACCCCAGGATTAAATGACAGCCGCTAATTAAAGATTGGATGTTCATGTACCAATCGCTCCTTGGTACATGCTGCCCCATCGATATCAACATGTGCAACAGAATCCTAAGTGTGATCAAAAAAAGTAGTCCCGGGCAGTAAACACCGCTTGTGGATTTTTCAGAATTTGGGCACTCTGCGAAGGGGTGCAGAGTTCCTAAATTCCACCTCCCAGGATCAAAGCAGAGGTTTTTTTCCTGTTTGCGCACCCAGGATTTCTTTTGGTGCTCACTCGTGAGTGTCACATTATTCTCAGGCTGCTAGCGAGCACATAAGTCTTTGCGCCCACTCGCATGGCTTCTGGCCACAGCAGCACCAATGTAGTGCTGATCACAGTCGCAAACTCACCACTCGGGTAGCTTTCATGCTCGAGAAGCAGCTAAAGAGGTTTTTGAGTGGATTTTCTTATCCCACTGGCTGTTGGAGTTCTTTTTTTGTGCGAGAAGCCTTTTTTGTAACTTTTTTTCCAACAGGAAGGAAGTGCCCCAGAGACTCCAACTTCTGTTCCTGTACAGCAGGCTCCTCCCCGTGCTTTCCCCATCTTCTGGTCACTTTTAATTTGGATTTGGAGCTGGAAGGATCACTCTCCTTGCCTGCTGCATATATACCATTGGATTTAAGGACTTTGTATTTGATATTTCACAAGTAAATTCAAAAACTCTTGTATAAGGCTGTTGTTTGTCTGATAGAGGACATGCACCAGTATTTATTTGTACTTTTATTCAATTCTTCAAAGTTATTTTGGTAGGTGGCCTGCATTTTCATTAGGGGCTTAGTTATATTTTACATTAAAGTTTCCTTCTTTTGTAAAGGAACAATGTTGACAGTTCAGTAAATTTTCTCCATTTTTGATAAATTTGCAATATCTATTTATTTTACCATGTAGCCTAGTCTGCTAAGCGGCCAACCCTTAGGCCCAGGCCTGTGCTAGTCTTGGGTGCATGAAACAACTATTTCTGTGGTATATGTTGTTTTAAAAAATCATTTACGGCTGGGAGGCCATTAAATTGAATTAAAAATGTGGCGTTTTTTTTTCCTCTTTCACGTTTTTTTTTGTGTACAAAAAGTGTATATGTGAGGTGATATTTGATGCCTTGGGAGGGTGTATGTGTTGTCAATTTTTTATAGCTCAGTTAATTTTCGTTTTTGGCATTGCTGAATTAATGGTAGTGTTTTCTTCAGTGTTACCATACCTCCTTTGTCTGTCCATAATGTGTCTGTGTGTGTGTGTTTGCCATAGGCCGCCATTGATGTTTGTCTTTCTTCTCCTTGCCATGTGGCCAGAGGCCATTTTGTAAAGTATGTGTCCATAGTCCTGAATGTGTTCTCTTTGTTCGCCATACCTTCTTGCTTGTTATTGTTGTTTGGCCATGTGGCTGGCAGTCATTTTGTGTATCCAGCCAGTGTGCCTTTGCCATAGGCTTGCATGGATGGATGTGATATCAGTTTAATAATATGTTTGAGGATCAGTGCAGTATGCATATAAAGAATATGATGATTTTGATGAACAGTATGTATGTATGTTTGTATGTTTAGGATTTGTATTTGTAAAGCGCATGGCTGCCCAAAGGCTTCCCCATGCTGACAGAGAGTACTAAACAGGGTAACTATGCCAATATGAGGTTACTGAGGGAATAACCATGTCTTGAGATTTTTCCTGAATGTGAGTTCCTCTTCCAGCAACCTCATATTCCAGAGCTTTGTGATCAAATGTGCAAATTATCTGCCACCTCATCTCTCTCTTTTAATTCTAGAAGTTCTGAGGAGGCGTTCTTGGGACGATCTTAAGCGTCTGGCAGGGGCATAGGGGAGAGCAAGGCCTTTAATTTTAGAAGGGCCTTTGTTCTTTATTGCCTTTTGTGCAATGCAAGATATTTAAATTTGATCCTTGCATCAACAGGCAGCCAATGGACCCCTTTCAAAGACAGGCCAAATTCCTGACATTAAACAGAGTGGGGATGAGTGACGAGTCATTCGGCACCCCGCATACAGATGGCATACAATCAGAGAAGCATGCAGTTTCCATGATCTGGTGGGATCTATCTTTCGAAAGGAGGTAAGCCAGTCCAGAACTTTGTCCTGGATCCCCCACCTCCCTGAGCCTATCTGTCAGGATAGCGTGATTTACAGTTTCGAAAGTCGCACTCAGATCTAGGAGCAGAATTGCGGCAGATCTACCTTTGCCTAGTATGCCTTTAAGCTCCTTGACGACCACCAGAAGGGCAGCTTCAGTGCTATGCTGCGCACGAAAGTCCATCTGTGTGGGGTGAAGATAATGATTATCTTTCAAAAAACTGGACAGCACGCAGTTAACATATTTCTCTAATAGTTTTCCTACAAAAGGCAACCGCGAAATAGGATGATAGTTACCAGGCATTGTTGGTTCAAGATGGGGTTTCTTAAGTAGAGGCCAGATGATTGCATGTTTCCAAGTTTTTGGCATGTTTTGTGAGACCAGTGAGTGGCTGAGTAGCTCAACTACCAATGGAAGGATGGTATCCATGCCTTTAGATAGAATTTGGGGGGGGGTGCTGGGTCTAGTGGGGATCCTGATTTAGTTTCACTCATGAGGACACGTATATCAAAAACTGTTAAACTGAAGAAGTCGGAGTCTTCCTGATATCCTCTGAGCGACTAGGGTCTACCTCTATACTGTCCTGAAATTAACTGTAGATATCTAAAACTTTTTTTTGGAAGAAGGCCGCTATCTTGTTTCATCTTTCCTTGGTGGATGCAGAAGGGTGTTTCTCTGGTGTCCTGTGGTCAGTGCTTTGACAACCTTGAATAATTCCTTGGGGGAATTTGAGGCCTGATTAATCTTTTCCTCATAGAATTTGGCCTGGGCTTTCTTGATTTCATTACAGTAGGGACTAATGAATGTCTTATATTCCGTTTTTAGAGAAGGTTCATGATACTTCCTCCATTTCCTCACTAATTTCTTAAAGTCTTTCATTAGGGAGGTTAGATGGGTATTAAACCAAGGGGCTCTTTTAGTTATTTGTTTTAGGTTTTGTTCCTATTTTTGGGATGCACTAGTCTACTGATTGTGCAATCCAGTTCTGCCATTGCAAGTACACCTCATCTAAATTGCCCTTTGGATTTGGAGTCGAGGCCTCCAGGGATCTGATCCATGCTTCAGGGAGAGGTTTTGACCAACTGCTCATTGGATTAGACGCTGATCTTACAATAAATCTGCCTACATGGTTAAGGTAACGTAAAAGGAATGAAGTAGTGATCCGATCATGGTACGGAGATCGGGTGGAAACTTGAATCTTTGGATTGTTGGAGAATATTGGGTCAAGTATGTGCCCTTTCTTGTGTGTGGGTGTAATTACGTGTTGAGTTAACTCCACTGCCTCCAGGTCCTTAAAAGAGGGGATATTAAGTGCATCAAAGTGTATAATGAGATGGCCCAAGATAGTGATTTGAGTTTTCCTCACAGCTAGACTAGCTAAAGTGTCTGGTAGGCCTCCCCAAATTTCATGCTTGAACCTGGCTGCCTGTAGATTAGAACTCCCAGAAAGGTACATGTAGGAGAGAGTGTAATGACAAATTGAAAACTTTCACGCTCTGGTAGTGGGAGAAGAGTGGTGACGCAGCTAAACTCCTCTTTTAGTATGATAGCAAACCCACCCCCTATTTTTCCTGTACGATCCTGTCTGTGTATTTGGAATCCTGCATGAAGGGCCATGTAAATATCAGGGGTGGAGCTGTCATGAAGCCACGTTTCCGTAATAAATAGCCCATCCAAATGTTCTTCTTCTAGCAATATCCTAATCTCGCTTGTATGCCTTGGAAGGGACCAGCTAAAAATCAAACCCATTTCCATAATTCCTTTTTCAATTGTGCGAATTTTATAGTTTTGTCCTGACTTATGTGACCCTTTAATTCATAATCACACTGTGCACATACCTCTTTGTTATTGTCCAGGTTATCCACCCTGAGCAAGGGGGCGCACCATGATTCAGGAGGAGGTCTGAGCGACAGCAGCTGTTCCCTCATATATTTGTGTCGGTCTTGCCAGATTTGGGCAGGGTTCCTGGCTCCTGGTACCAGTCGAGCACAGATTGGTGCAGATTAGCTTGCCTTTGGTGTGCCCGCACTCTAGCCACCATATAAAGACGTGGGTGTCTAACTACTGGAGCACCAAGCTTCCAGCAGCTCTCTCGCAACTCTATGGTAGGGAGGGCTCATATAATACATGCATTTTTTACATTTTGTCTGATTCAGCACCTCCTTGCCTCACAGTAGGTTTCTTCTCATCCTCCCATACAAACATCGGCAATTATTGATTGGTTTTTTTAAATTTAAATTTTATCTTTCATTTTTGTTACTTAATTTGTTTTTTAGATTTTTTTTTCATTTTGCCTCAGTCATTCCATCAATCCAGTCACCATAGGCGCACAGCCGGACAACAGCATTACGTTTTTTTAGGTATAATTCTACTTCCTCCTGGACACCCTGGATAGAGTGCACTGCAGACACAAGCATAATTCATTTTTTTTATGGTTATTCCATTTCCCCCGGACCACATTGCCTGCCATAGGCTCACACTTACCTCCATTTTTTAAAAGATTATTATTCCGTTTACCTCTGCAGTACCCTGAGTGCCACACGATTCTCCTTTAGAATATTTGGACTTAAAGGGAGGAGCTCTATCTGCATATTGTGTGTTATCCTGATGGGGAGTTACATTTTATGGTATGTTGGTGTGGTTTGACTTTAAAGTGGTTATATTATCTAAGTAACCAAACATACTAATATTTCCTTTGTCTGCACTAAAACTGCAACAACGCCACATTTCACTAAATATTTTTCTTACTTGTTTGCTTTTAGGTCCACACGAGAAGAAGAGACATCACCTGCAGTACTGCCAAGCAAAGGGCCTGTACAGTGACATCACACGTCAGTCCTCCAATCTCTTACGCTTGCACAGCTTAGTGCCACTGCCAACTGAGAGCTTTAAGATACCCCAAAGAAATTTACTGCCAAGAAAGTGGTCAGTGAGATGAAGCAGCTTTCCACCAGTGGCGTGTTGGCCCGAACCTTTTTCAGACAACTTTGTGTGCTTGTCACACTGGCCTCTAGGGAGCAAGCAGGGAGCAGCACTGCCACATCAACAGAACCACCCAAACCTAAGCCGAAGGCCATGAAGGCCATGTCTGTCAGTGAGGCAGCCACTGCAATCATGGCGATGCTGATGAGCAGTGACGTTGAATTTAATTTTTCACTTTCACAAAGTTAGTTTCAGGAAAATAACAAAGCGGTCAGCAGCTGCAGACAGCAATGGTACATCTTCCTCATGTTGGAGCAGAACTGTAGGTGAAGCATTCTGCCGAGCAAGAACCTCCTCTTTTAAAATCATTGGCTCCCAGACCTCCAGCAAGGAAAAGGAAGGGTGCTACTCCACCATCTTCTTCAAGCATCAATTCTGATGATGCTTATAGGGACTCTGCATGGACCCTGCCATAGTCCGAGAGACACTAAGAAGTCAAGGGAAAAGAAAAGTTCCTGAAATACTTAGAATTATGGAAGGGGATGATAAGGAGGATGACGACGACGAGCTAGACATTGTGGAAGGTGACACAGAGGAGTCTAACATTGCTATTCAACCTGCTCCAATGGATGTGGCACAGGTAGCACCACCAGCTCCCATATTTCCAAAGCCCCAGCTGAGACCTGCACTAACCACTACTACCTCAGTAGAAGTATACACTGCAGAGAGGCAATTGACGACACACCCACCTACCTCCAATTCTTCTTCAGGCTTTGGCAGCGACCCAGTGAAAAAGTACTACTCTCGAGTTTTAGATTTTTTACGATTAGCAAAGATGAGGAGAATATTGCAATATACACTATTTGTCACACGTTTGTTTGTCGAGGTAAGCCTAGTTCACATTATGGTACTGAAGGCTAAAGGACCCATTTGAAAAAAAATCACGCAATCCGGTGGGAGGAGCACCTTAAAAATTGCTGAACGTGGTCATGGTGGTGAAAGTGAGGTGAGCCGAGAAACATCAGCTACATATCAAATCACAGTGGGAGGTGATGATGAGGAAGAAGAGAGTGACATCCTAGCGCAAAGCAGCCCTGTCCCAAGCAGTGCACTAGCAGAATCACCCGCCTCAGTGAATTCACAATGGCATAAAACTCTACGACTACCACCGAGTCTACCACCACCTACTTCTCAAAAGTCAGTGCCTAATCAAATGTCTGACACAGATGCTACTCCCTTTTGAGGTTTTCACATGGGAAGTTAGCAAGAAGCACAGTAAGATAGGCCAAGCTATCCCTTTGTTGCATTCACTACAGGACCAGCTAAAGAAGGTGTCTGAAAGGTTCAACCTCGCAGGTGTGAACGAAAACACAGAAGCACATACCTTGGTTGAGAGCATACTGTTTCAATTGGCTTCCAATGGAAGGCTGCAAGACAGCATCTTCTCTTCCAAAAAGTACATCTGTACCACACTACTTGATCCACGATACAAAAAAATTGTGCCCACTTTCATTCCTTTTTCTGAAGGGGCTGTTTCAAAGTACAAGCGATGGATTGTTGAAGAAGCTTGAGGCCTGGAAAACAACAGCTGGAACTTAGTGTCCCACCCGGCAATTCTGGGGTGCTGTCTTAAACTTCCAGAGAGTGCAGTGTAGTCTCACTGCAGCCAACAACACCATCAACCAGAACACCAGCATCAACAGAAACAGAAGAACAGGACCCAACCTCTACATTGCATTGGCATCAATTGGCAAGTCCAGTGCACAGGCGATAACAAAAGAGGTTGAGCAAGAAGCAGCACCAGTGACCATCCAGAGGATGTTACATGAGTATCTGGATGATCCAAAAGAGGTCTATGTGAATCAAAACCCATTGATGTATTGCTATGGGAAGATGAGCCAATGGCCAGAGCCCAGCATACTGGCAATAAAGTATCTGGCTTGTCCTGCAGCGATTGTTTCTACTGATGCGTGTGTTTGGTGCAGCTGGTGCAGTTGCTACAGTGAGAAGGACCAGTCTCTCACCTCACAATGTGGAGAGATTGACTATGATGAAAATGAAACAACATTTCATACCACACAATGACACTGTTCCTGAAACAGCACAGGAGGAGGAGGAGGATTTGTCAAAATCAAGGGTGTTAGGTGACCAACTACCGGGTGAACCACCTGAGTGTGAGGATGAACTGTACTTCCAGGACTGAGTATGCCAGTGACTCCATAGAACTTTTTCAATAATTTCTCATTGAACTTCTTTCTTTGCAAACAAAACAATTAGCTAGTATAACATTATGTTTGTGCCAGATTTATGCTGCCCCGCTATTTTTTTGTCACTTTTATTACTGGATTGCAGTTGGACCAGTCTGCAGTGAAGTAAGTAACCTCTCCGGGGCACATAATATATATTTTTTTAAACGGGAGGCCCTATGGCCTCCCCTGCAGCCCAGGGGACCTACACTTCCCCGGGGCACAAATAGAATAACTAAGGGGGTCCGTTGCCGAACCCTGGTCCCAGGTACCACCACCTCCCCAGGGCAAATTTGAAGAAAGTAGGGGGGCCACGTGACCCCCCTCCAGGAGCCCTACATGCAGGGCTGGAAACCAAAACAGGCCCTGGCAAAGTACTCGGCCAGCCTCGCAGGTGGTTAAGGGGGGGGGGCTGAGCTGCTTGCCAGGGCCGGTTTCAGCCAATTTTGTTACAGGGGCTGATATTGTAGCTATGCTGCAAAACCGGCCCTGTAACAGAAACGGCCCTCCAGGGGCCCAAAACCGACCCCCCACCCTGGCGGCCCACCGGGGAAATGCCCGGTGCCCGCTATGGCCAGTACGGCCCTGCCTACATGGCCCTGGGGACCGTCACTCCCCATGGCCGGCTCCAGCAATGGACCGGGGTGTACATGAAATCAAATTTAGTAATAATTTTGATTATACATATATATGTGTGTGTGTGTCTGTGTGTACACATTTAATTATATTATCAATATATATTTTTATTGTTGATAGTTTGGTTCATTCTAATGTGAATGTTAATTTTAATATCTAGATTAGTTTAGTCACTATTTTGCTTACAGATATTTTAAACTTGTATTTCTTGGACGATAATGTGGAAATAGATATTTTGGTCATTTCAATAATAAGTATAGAAAAATTTAATTTTGGCAGTCAATTTTAGACCTCTATTTTTTAGCTGTGGATATTTTTGTAGTAGATATGTAGGACTGTAACCATTCAGATCATAAACATTAATGCTCTGCCTACTATTGTGACATACCTAAACTCATTGTCCACAATGGCTATGCCCATAATGAAATACACTGAAATGAGTGATGAATGATATGTTATGCCTCCGGAACTCCCATTTTTTTCCAAACATGGCACAGCCCAAACCAATAGGTGGCTCCTTGGGAGTACGAAACTATGCACTTTATGTCAGTTAATATGCTAATAACACATTAGCATTTAAAACATAGTACTCTGGTCACCAAACTCTAAATCAGGCCCTAGATGTTGAGTTACATTTAGAATTGCTGTTTGAAAAATGCAAGGTTTGTATTCAACCCCCTTTGGTTGTCAACTAGGATTCCACCCAGTGCCTGAACTCATCCACCTTGGTTTCTAGCTGTTAGTGTTGATTCGCTCAGCATTGCATAGTTACTGCATCTGCAAAAAACATGTGTCTAGCTTTATCGATAAACTCAAACTCTGTAACCCACAAGGTTTGTTGAATGACACAGAGATTCAGGGAATCTGATCAGCACTGGCTCAACCAGGAATAGAAACCATTAGCCCCAGCTTCATCTACAGTCCTATGAAAGAGGTAAGAACTGGCATCTTACAACCATGAGAGATGGCCTGTCACAAGACCCATATGGCTCCTTCGCCTTAAGTATCTATAACCACATGTTTCTTTTAGCTCTCTAGTGGGAGATGATTTTCTTAAAAATTTAACAATCTACAAATTAGCATGCTCCTGCAAAGATAGTCTGAGGCTGAGGAAAACAAATCACAGTCATTTGACGCCAGAGCTGTATGTCTCCTATCCACAATGGGCACTTGCCCTGCAAAGATTAGAAAGAGTTGCATAAGATCCTGCTCAAAGCCACTTTCTTTTTCAGGAAGGAGACATATAATGATGACTTGTGGAGCCCAGCCAAGTACCAGCAGAGGAAACACGGAAACACTGGCATCAGTAGGTGGCACAAACTTTGAGTAGAGATAGGAAGGTATGGGAGCATCCTGCTAGAAATAAAGGGAGAATATTTGTTATTATGGGTCCCCAGGAAAGGAGGCCATTTCACTGAGAGCCTCAACGAATATGCTAACTGAGGGTTCTACCGTCGCCTCAAGCACTCTGACTGCTGAAAGAGTCACCAGTGCCTAGTTCCAAGGAAGTTCAAGGCTTAACTCCCCAAATGATAAAGTCCTACTGGAGTAGTTGCTACTTCAACTAGGCACCAGTGGTGATAAGCTCCTACCACACATGACACTTTTGGCATTGCACAAGCCTCACAGGGCTGCTCAAGAGGCAGTTCCCATGAGCTCTTGCCTTTCCTGTTTCTCTAGCTGCAGATAAATTAGCTCTGGGGAAAATATCTACTCTCTGCACACAGTTATGCCTTTGCCGAGGTAATCACCGCAACAACAGAGTCCCAGTGACTCACCAGGCATTCACTATAATATTTTACTAGTCCCACTTATATTATTCATCCTTGCTAATATAAGTACATTACTTAAATTCCTCTACGATCTTCATAGTAGTGGCTTGCCCCGAGCTCTACTGAGTTTGTATCTACTGCAGTCTTAAAATAATCTGCAGTTTCTTTTTCATGAAACAAAAATAGGAAGGATACTTATGGAACCCATCCAGATGCCAGCAGAGAAAATAGCTAATTTGGTGTTCATAGCCTGAACAACAGCAAAATTTATATCAATAGGCAGAGTAACAGAAACAGAAAAACTGAGTGGAAGGGTTGGGGATGGATTAGCATAGATACACAAACGTTGTTGGGTCCTGTGACATAAAAAGAGAGTGTTTTTTTCATAGAGGTAAAATCAAGGTTGATTTATATGTTGGCTGTAATAATACTCCATCGCATCGCGTATCCTTACCACCATCATAATGGTCCGCCCACATCATTTATATGCGGGCAGACCTTTGCTGTAACCATGGCAGAGACTACTATGTCTCTGTCATGGTTACATTTGTACGATGGCTCAACGGAGTAAGGGCTGTCAAAGGTTGACCTCTATGTCTGCTCATCTAATTTAGATGGGCTGACATACAGGTCAGTTTCACTGGCTGTCATTACCAGGTAAACTCTGGGAGTAAGGGGCAGTGAAAACTGTCTGATACCCCACTCAACATAGGAGATAACTCCCATGGCAAGGGGGGGCATTGTTTTTTTTTGTAATATTAAAAACAAATATACCACTGCCGTGGTGGCGGTTCCTGCCGATGCTTCAGAAATGACCGCCGGCCTGGTGGTCCTTTCTAAATTTGGTGGGCGGGAACTCTGTCAGGGTGACAGAGTAATTTACTCAATCACACTAGTAGACTTACCTCCAACTGCCAATATATAAATCAGTACCAAAATTGTCTTAAAAGAGCTTTTCCGTATCTAGTTTGTACACCTTGTGCAGAAACACAGTGACTACTACTTTAACACATCACATAGGAACTCTGAGCAATTTATGGCCAGATGTACGACCCTTCCAATTTGCGAGTCGTAAATTGCGCTGTTTTGCGACTCGCAATTTGCGACTAGCAAATTGGAATTTACATCACTGTCACAGACACTGTTTGCGATTCTTAATGGGGTCATTAGGCCGCAAAACAATCTTACATTGAAGTCCGACTCGCTATTAGGAAGAGATGCCCTTGGCACAGCCCTTTCTAATAGCGAGTCATAAACACTATTTTGCGAATCAGTAATAGGTTAGCAACTCGCAAAATAGGGTTTGAACATAGGGCAGACCTATTTTGCAGTCGCAAACAGGCCAATTTCCCGTTTGCGACCGCAAAAAACGGTTGTACATCTGGCTCTCAGTGTCCTATAGAAACTCGAGTATATGCATGCTGCAAGCACACATCTCTAATCTGTCATACATTTCACACTTCTTCCAGGTGAAAAGACTGACATAGAAATCGCAATCCAAATGAGATAAATGCACATTCATCACTTTATGCAGTACTTGCACATGTAGCAATTACACATGTAGCAAGCACCTAAAACAACAAGTGAAATAAGTACAACTGATACGTCTTGCGAAAATAAGTCAAAAATGTTATTAATGCATGTTTACCTGCTTGGTCTTTAAATATTTTTGATATTACAACAGGCACTTTATTCTCAGCTCCACCCTGTAAAAAGTATATGAAGAAATAAATTCTCTATTTTAATCAAAACATTATGCTTACGACAACGGAATAAAATTAAAGTACCTAATTGCATCCATACCTTTATACTCAGTCCCAGGCCACCAATTTCCTGCCTGCGAATGGTAACAGTTCTGTGCTTTAGCAAATTGCAAAAAAAATAGAAAAATGCCATTAAGTTAAAAGCTTTCGCCAAGGCTTTCATGACATAATTACATTGAGTCTTGTCTTTTTTGCAATTAGTCGAATTTAAAAAATAGCACTAAAAAGTTTCTAGAAATTTGTCTGACTTATGAAGCAATTACATGCACTTTCCAATGAAATAATATTTTGCACGAATAGCTAAACAACACACGTTTTTCCATGACATTACCATTACAGGTGTTGTTAAAAAAATCAAATTTGCATGTTCTGGAAAGAACAAACTAGAATAAATGGAAAACAAAAAAAAAGTTTATACTGGATCGTTGAATTACCAAACTGCTAATGATCAATTATTTATGTAAATTACTCAGTAGTAATTGAAATTATTCTACACGCTAATAGGCCCACAACTTTGTGGAGTCAGTAAAATATGGCGTTGAATTGTCTCTAAGGCGTAATCTGTTCCGACTTGTCCGCCTACTATGGTTAAGTGAAAGCTCTGGAGCAGATTTATGACTACTGGCGCATCCCTGCAAATCAGCAGGGATGCGCCAGGTAAGGTTTACCCTGGCGCCACCACAGATGCGCAAGGATAAACAGATGCGTGACGCATCTCCCGTCGGAAGGGTGACGCATTGCTGGAGTCGTGTCGCAAGCGCGACGCAACTCCAGCAATGCTCGTGGCCTGCCCATACATAACGTGGTGCTTCAAGTAGGCGCAAGGATTTGACGCAGCGGCGTCGGAAAAGTGACTGAGTGGAATCTTGTAGATTTCACTCAGGCATTTTTCCGAGGCTTTACTGCGCTGGAACGCCCCCCGTGCGCCGGAACGCCCACATGAACCCTGACGCAGGTTTCATGTGGCGCAGGGCTTTACAACGTGATGCATCTCCCTAGATGCGTCACGTTGTAAATAGGGCGCAACGTGGCACATGGTTTACGCCGCCGCTGCGTCACAGAAGTGATGCAACGGCGGCGCAAGGGGCTCGTAAATCTGCCCCTCTGTGATTTAGAGTATATGAAAGCAAAAGTAAAAAATTGCCTGAGAACTAAGAACAATTCAACACTCTTGCTGTACTTCCTCGTTTTTATTTCGAACTTTCGAGTAGCTCTCCATACCGAAGATATATACTCAGTGCCTTAATATAAACTTCTTACATTGCAGCTATGCCCATCTCACATGGGTGTTACTATTGTTTAATAATAAATCTGATTTCATTTTACCAGGAAGCAGAAGAAACACAAAGAAAATACACCTGAAACACATTAAACACATGTGTCTGTACTTCCAAGCTGGCTAGTACTATCCCCAATCCCATCCATAGAAGCAATGTCCATAACATGCTGTATACAACCCATTCCCTACAAACTCCCCCAGTTAATATAGTACGCTATAACCACATTGTAGTTCAGCAGTGAAATCATCGAAGAACACATTATAGTTCAAGGTGGTTTATTGTTCAGGGATCTATTAAATTAGAAAGCATCTCAGCCCATTCAGCAAAGACTTCTGTCAAATGTTCGTCCCTTCATGTGATCTTTAGATGATGTTCGTCTGCTTCTGCCCACTCAAGCAAATCCTTTTTCCACGTCTCATGTCTGGGAGTACTAGTGGAAACCAAATGAATTGCTATCCTGCATTTAGCAAACACCATGCCCAGTGCAGGCATATGTATCCTCATCTTGAAGGACCGCGTGTGGGATATATGCCCAACAACCATTGCTCTAGTGAGTGCACCGGCAAACCATTGGTCATCAATTGCAAGCTTTCAACCACAGAGTCCCAAAATGTGATCACTTAAGAGCAACCCCAGACCATATAGAGAAAGTCTGCCCTCTGTACATCACACTGGGGGCACGCTTAAATCCTGACTGGGTAAATCCTACCCAATTTGTCTCGGGTAAGACAGGTCATATCATATGGAGAAAATAAAATTGGATTCGCTTGAAGCCTGCATTAGGAGAAATGGTCTTTATCTGTGCACACACCTTCTCCAGTCAGCACCCAACCACCTGTCATAAGCCACAGTTATATCCCCCTCCATCCAAGACCAGGGCAGCATACAAAGTAGTCACCAAACACCTACACCCCACCAGGGACAAAATGATGCTCATCACATTGTTTGTCTGGGGCTTCACAGGGAAGGTTGTTCAGATAATGTCTAGCCTTCTGTACTATACGTGTGTGATGTAAAAACTGGCAGAGGCAAAGGTTAAAGGCATCTCTTGCCAGGTCATAAGTAAGGAATTGCTTATTGAAATATAGATCCCGCACTGCCTTACATCACCATCTCTCCACTTCTGGACAGACACTGCAGTGCAAATCTCTTAACAGGGCTTCAGCACCCATAGCAGAATGTTAGGGTCATAGAGTGGTCTCTTCAAAACCCCTGCAATCATCCCCTGTCACACTGCTGCCACCTGACCAACAATGCATGGAAAAGAGCATCTCACCCGCGAGCTGAACATGAAGGCCTTGTGCAGAGTGAAAAGGATGATATCCAACCAGCCACCTCTTCTTCCAGTTTTCATGTGGATAAAACCAGAGAACTGCATGTTGCAACTGCGTAGTACAAGAAAAGGTCGGGAAGCCCCAACCCACTTTTCATCCAAGGGAGCTTTAAAATGTCAACTTTAACAAGGATGCACTTCCATACCCAAACAAAAGAGACAAGCAATCTATCCAATTCTTGGAAGAGCCTAAAAGGTAGTGGGCACATTGTATACAGTAGAGTGTTTATACCAGGGCAAAAACATCATCTTGGCTAACGCTATCCGGCCCATAATAAATAGTGGCAAATTACTCCAAAGCGCTGCCAAGGCGGTCAGTCTAGTTAACACTCTTCCCCTCTAAGCAGCTAAAGCAATGAATTATGTCTATTTATACTTAGACCAAACACAGCATCAAACCAGTTCAGTTGTAAGAGGAGAGTGGGACCAACAAAATTAGGTCCCTTAAGTACACCTAATTATCATCTGCATACCAACCAATCACAGGTGTTGTATTCAATGCCCTCTCTCCCCACTCTGCTATAGACAATGAACACCCCTGCCCCGTCCCCTTTTGAAGTGCCCATTTGGTAGAGACCCACCCTCCCATCCACACCCTAGCCGTAGGCTGCTCATAGAGCAGGCGTGTCCAGGTGCACAGTTCAGGCCTGAATCCCATATGTTGCATCACAGCCCAGAGGTGGATCTATAATACTGTGTCGAAGGCCTGTTCAACATCTAGAACTGTCACTGCTGGTAGGTCGAGAGACCGCCCCAATGAGAATAGGACATGGGTTGGATGCCCTATTTTATGCATTGTGCACCTTCCTGGTATAAAACCAGATTGAGCCGTATGGTTTAGAATACTCATGACCCTAAGCAACCAATTAGCCAATGCTTTACTGAGTATTTTCACATCTGTATTCAATATAGATATGGGGTTATAGGATGTCAAAAGTATCAGGTCTCTATCCCCTTTCAGAACTGACATGATTAGCATTTTTCACATGGACCCAGGCAGCACACCTACTTCCCTGGCATCAAGAAATACCTGAAGGAGTTCCCCAGCCATCGTTTCTGATATGATCTGATATAAATCCACTGTCAGGCTGTCTGCGCTAGGGAATTTTTGTTTGACTATTCCTTCCAGGACTTCCCAAAGCTTCTCGAATGTGAGTATGGCTTCAAATTCATTCCTCTACTAATGCCATCTAGGTAAAGTAGCATGTCCTCTATAGATGTGTCTAGTACTCATGTAAAAAAAGATTCTAAGTGTTTTTTTCAATTGTTATTGATCTTATCCCCTTCTCATTGCAGTCTCAGAATATGCATGGTGGGTGTCTCCCATTTTTAAAGCCAAGCTAAAGTCCACCTGATTTGTTCTCTTCCCGGTAAAGCTTCTGCTGATGTTTAGTGAGGGTGTACTTATCCAGCCTATCCCATGTGTCTGAGAACCTTTATTTAGCCTATACTAGATCTCCTGCCCTCACTTGATTCAAAAATACATCCTGGTCCGGGTGCTTCAGCTCAGCCTCTGTCTCAAAGAACATGTCTTGAAGCATCAACCTAATAACCACAATATGAAATATACGCTCCCCTCTCAAAGTAACTTTGGAAACTTCCCATTCTGCACCCTAGTGTCTACAGAGTTATGATTAGTGGCAAAAAAATGTGTTGTAAAGTCCCGAATATGGGACTCAAACAGGGGGCCCAATAGAGCTTGAAGCGCATCCACCACAACGTCAGGGAGTGGCATGAAAATTCCCATGTTGATTTGTTATGAATCTGTGAGATATCAATCAATTCCATGTCTAGTAGGACCTGTTTCAGTAACTGAACTATTCCTGATTTTGTTCCATCCCAAAATGGGTGTCTATCCAATTGGCTGTCAAGTGTTCAATTAAAATTGCCCTCCCATAAAAATTGTGCATGTGATGAGTGGCAGTGAAATGTAAATTATTGAAAAAGCCATTAACATCTGTGTTAGTCAAGTAAATTAATACTAAGCAAGTATTGTCACGTCGCCCGTGGGGACATTGTCATCTTCCCTAGGTTAGCATGAGCACGCTGAAAATTGTCCGCTGCTTTGCACACGTTACTACATGTGCTTATTTTGAAAATGCTTCTTTGGCTATTTTCACATGAGAACCCACTGTTGTCTTCACGCTTTGCAGGTTCCTGGGATTTAGTCTGAACCTTGCTGTTGGACTTAGCCCTTTTTGCAGGGTCATCCCTGAACTTTTTGCCTTCCTCCTAGCCTTTTTTCTGACATGGTGTTGGTGGTTTTAGGACTCTGGGCACTTTAGCACTGCTGTCCAGTGTAAAGTGCGTGTGCTCTCTGTGGTAAACATGGTAAGATTGGTCTACACCTGTTTGGCCTATTTAATTTACCTGTCAGTCCCTTGCAAAGTGGTATCTCATATACCAGGGGCCGGTAAACTAAATGCTACTGGTGGGCTTGCAGCGCTGATTGCGCCACCCACCAAAGTGGCCTTTCAAACCTGTCTCAGGCCTCTGCCATTGCAGGGCCTGTGCGCGCAGTGTTACTGCCGCTGTGACGTGACACCTAAAGTGTGTGCCATGTCTGTGACCCCCCTTTTACTGCATGTCAGTCACCCCTAAGGTAGGCCCTATCTAGCCCTATGGGCAGGGTGCATTGTAGGTAGAAGGTAGGACATGTACCTTAAGTGTGTGACATGTCCTGGTAGTGACAAACAGCCATTTTGGTTTCTCACTGCTGTGAGGCTGCCCTCCCATAGGAATGCATTGGGGATTCCCTGATAAGTGTTTCAGTGGTAATTCCTGATATGAGAGGAGCAGCGTGGTCAAGTTTGGTATGGTTGGAATAGAAATAATAAATGCTGCGCAATGGTGTGCGCAGATTTATTATCACTATTTTAGAAATGCCACTTTTAGAAGTTGGCATTTCTGTGTGCTATGTGTCTGCCTGCCTGATGTGGATTGCATGTCTGGCTTTGGAGTGACAGGGCTGGTGAGGTGTGTGTGGCTCCAGGGAAGGCAGGGTGAGTCAGCGCTAGGCTGAATAGGGGATCTGCATTTGGGGTAGTCCCCTGACCCTGAATAAGTCTGTGCCTGCCTGGGTGAATGATGGCTCCGCCCCCCTTTAGGTGTGTCTGATGACGAGCCCCAACCTGACAATAGGGAAGAGGAGCCCTGTAAACAGAGTGCTCCAAAACCCCCCAGAACCAGCTCAGGCTGGTTCCCCCAAGCCCTGTGCCACGGAAGACAAAGAAAGTGGTGTATAAATATTGGGGCTGTGACCCCATGAAAAGGTGTGCTTTTGTGCTTCCTGACTTGTTGCTCCTGAGCCCCAGGAGGAACCGCCACGAGGGACTGCCTCCCTGCTGGAGGGCCCTGTGAGCTGGCCTGCCTGGGCCCAGCTGTGCCCCTTTCAAAGTCCTGGACTCTAGTGCCTCAAGAGTGCTATATCTTTATCGCTGGATCCCCAGGGAGGGGGACTCCAGCCTTTGCCAGGAGAAGAGTGCTGGGGCTTCGCAGCACTGAGCTGCCCATCTTTCAGAGGGAATCCCCAGCGTAGGGATCCCCCGTGCCGCTGGTGGTGAAGCGGGAGCCCACCCCGCATTGCGATGATCTGAGGAGAAAAGCGGGAACCCACCCCGCGTTTGTGTACCTCCGAGCGGGAGCCCACCCCGCATCTGTGGAGAAGAGCAGCCACCGCGAAAAGGAGCCGCCGCCATTGCGAGCAGTGACTAGGAAGTCAAGCAAGCGCCGCCTGACTGTGGGCGGGGCATGCCGTCTGCTGACCGGAGCCTCGCGGGCTCTATTTCCGCCTCCCTACGCCGCGGGGAGGCCTTCCGGAGCCTCGCAGGCTCCACGCCGAAGTCCCGTGTCCCAGGAGAAGGACCGGGCAAAGTCAGGAGAGGAGAATAACACAAAAGAGAGGAAAGAGGATAAGTCCCTGGCCACCCTCCTACAGACTATGAATCTACACAACAAAGACCAGGGACTCACAGAATCATAAATCGTGATGGGTAATAAGTGAAGTGGTTGATTGGTGTAAGGCAGGGCACAAACAGTGTGTATAAAACTGCCCTCACACACAGCAAGCTGTGTCATGCTTCCTCATAGGGCCTGCTAAACACACCCCCGCGCTAGCCAATGCTGGAGGTGGAGCAATAGGGAGGGGAAGACAAACACATGACATAAAAAGTGAACAAATCGTGTGGGATCTAAGAGGTGAAAAATGTGGCAGAGAATAATTTAAAAACTGGTAACAGTGTATCCCTACTCTATCTTTAAAGGTGGGTACACTGTCCAGACACAAAATGTGGTCCCTGTCGGACCAGTGGGTGATGGTAATGGCTACTAGATACCAGAGCCCTACCCCCCCACTCTGCTAAAATGTCTACATGTTTCAGCCGAATGAAACTACTACCCCGGCTTTCTTCAGGACTTTCACCTGAACAATCCCAACAAGGATAAAGTCCCTACCTCCTTATAATCCAGGGGTAAGGAAAAACAAGCACCTGGTTTAGGTGCACACTCTGGTACAGGGAGTGATGGAGCCCCTTGCTCTCAATGAGGAACCTGTAGAGGATAAAATTAAGAGAAAGCACAAAAAGAAGTGAGGTGCAGGGTGCAAAAGTGCTGTGCCCTGTCTCATAAACCAACCAATCGATGTGAAGGGTGACCCCCCCACACAAAACACATACATACATAATCCATAAATTGTATAAAATACCCAAGGTCACGTTAGAAGTATCATGATCCTTGATGCGTCTAGCCAACTAGGCTGAACACGTGTTGCACTACCCCTATACAATACTCGGTGGTTGTGCCCTGGTGAATAGATCATAAAAACATAAACACATAACACTATGGAATATCATAATGTGCAAATATAGTCAAGCGTCTATGTGCAACGCAACATACTCCCCATGACTATATCCATATTACAAACAGCAAATTCCTTCAATAGGAGGCACCATCCATCAAGTTCCATTCCTGGAATCTTACCGAGTTTATTATTAGGTCAAACTCGAACTGGCGGAGGGGTGCAAGTAGCTCCCTGTTGTCACACTCTAGGTTTCGACAGGGAGAAATACAAGAGAGAGTGTCGGAAAAATGCACATCGAGTCACAAGGAGGGAAATCTTATGCATGGTAGCGGAAATGACAGATCAAAACACGGGCCCTCGGAAACAGCCCTACATGTCCACGTGATTTCAGGAGGCTCAAACGGGACCCTTGCATAATGGAACTGCCAAGAAAAACTCCAGATGGTCCCACAGAGTGACAAGAGAGTAGCAATATATGTAATATCTGTTGTGCGTAGAGCAGGGTAAAATAGGGCGTAGACGCGTTCTCCTAATCTACCCGGTAAATCAAAATCCCTAAAAAAATGCAACACAGGCATTAAAGAGAGTCGCGTACGTCACAAGACCAGCCAGCAGCAACCCAGCTCATCCCTACTCACTTCGTCAAGGTGAGCCCGCAACCGCCACCTAACCGCACTCCCAGCACCGTGTAGAGTGTCTCGTAGGTGTTCCCTCCATCATTACATAGGCAGTGAGGGAGGCGTCCACCACGCAAACACTGTAGCGTGCTGTGCGTGTAACAACTAGAACGTCACCCTCTCGGCCATGTTGGATGTGGCAATTAATGAATATACACAGACGAAGAAAACGTCATGGGAGTCAGGGTAAGGATCTACTCTCAGCACGAGGGAAGGACAGAAAACACAAGGAAAAAAGTAAATTAATACTAAAGAGTTAGGAGTTAAGGCTGTTCCAGGGAATATCATCATTCAGGCCGCTGATGTGACTGCGTAACCTGTAAACCCATCTTTGTTCCCTCATGAACAGCGCTCTCTCTGGTTTGCAATGCGTCATGTCAATATAAGGCTTGTCAATAACAGTCCAGAAAAAATCATCAGCCAAATGATTTTTTTCTTTAAAATGTGTAGTAAGTCGACTAACAGATCTCTGGCATCTGAAGGTAGACCTGTGTTCCATTATTCTGACCTTTACCTTCCTCGTGGTCATGCCTATGTAAATGAGCTCACATGAACATTTGATTAAATAAATAACATACATAGAGTTACAATTTGTGTGTTTTCTTTGTTCCCACGGGTGTGGGAGGCCAATGTCTATGGTCTTGGTATTCGCAGTCAGATGGCATACATCACAGGACCCACATCTTGTGTGACCCGTAACAGGTGGTAAGAGAAGACCAGGTCGAGTAGCAGTATTAGTACCCTGAGACTGGGGCCTGGGTCTGGTATGGACTAGGAGATCCTTGATGTTATTGCTCCTTTTATAGGAAAATAATGGTTTATCCAACTTCAGTCCATTGGAATTAAAGATTCGCCAATGACGTGTAATGATTTTCTGGATGTGATTGGAGGCTGTGTTAAAAGTAGTTACACAGATAGGCCTGACATTAGGTGGTTTAATGACTGTTTCTAACAGAGCCTCACGATTACAGTGGGCAGCTCTCTTGTTGGCTCTCTTAACAATCCTACTGGGGTAATTCCTCCCAATGAGTTTATTGTGTAAATTCTGACTTAAATTCATCTGTGTCAGAACAATTCCGGCGAAGGAGCAGAAATTGTCCCACCGGGAGGTTCTCGCTAAGGGATCTAGGGTGAAAGCTGCTGAATGACAGTAGAATATTTCTATCGGTGGTTTTGTGAAACATTTTAGTTCCAAGCCCGCCCCGATGTGGAAAGATGGTCAGGTTGAGGAAAGGTAGACTTTCTTTGGTAATGGTGGAGGTGAACAGCAATAAAGGATTCCGGCTATTAAGCCATATCAGAAAGTCATCGATAGATTGTCTGTCCTCCTCCCAGATCAGGAGGACGTCGTCAATGTAACGACGCCAAATTTTCACATTGTTCATCCAGATGTTGTTAGGAGCGTAAACATACTGGTCCTCAAAAGCTGACATATAGAGCCCTGCCAGACTTGGGGCGAAGACGCTCCCCATGGATGTACCATGTGACTGCAGGTAGTATGTACCCTGAAACTCAAAGAAATTTTTGGTTAAGGCAATTTCTGCCAAATTCAAAATAAAAGGTCTGGGTGTAGTGTATGCCCAATCTTCAGAGTAGATAATCTCTTCCACCACCCTCAGGGTTTCCAACTGAGTTGGTGTACAGGGACTCCACATCTAGACCCACCAAAAATTCGCTCTCTGGATCAAAGGGTAAGTCTTTGAGCAGGTTAAGGACTTCTGTAGTGTCCTTAAGATAGGCTCGCCTCGACTGCACAATGGGTTTGAGGGAAAAAAAAAAAAAAAAAAATATCGCAAAACTGCGATAATGTTTCCAAAAGGGAACCCATACCCGACACTATAGGTCTTCCCGGTGGTGGACGTGTAGGTTTGTGCACTTTAGGGAGAATGTAAAAGTAAGGGGTCACTGGCTCATGTTGACAAAGAAAAGCCCCTTCTTTATCAGTAATCCATTCATTTTGTACAGCTTCTTCCACCACTGAAGAAATCTCTCTTCTAATTTGATCAGTAGGATCTTCTCTCAGGATGGTATAGTTTCTTCTGTCAGCCAGGAGTCTCAGACATTCCGTCTCATAGGTGGTTTTGTCGAGTATTACGATTGCACCCCCCTTATCGGCTGGCTTAATAACCAACTCATCGTTGTTTCTCGATTCATCAAGGGCCTTGGTTTCAATATTCGAGAGGTTTTTGTAAGGGGAGCGTTGTAGGGTAACCCACGATTCCACCTCCTTAACAACTGCTTGTTCAAAAGCCTCCACCTCCACTGGGAGGCCACCCAGTGCTGGGGTGAATTTAGATTTTGGTCGGAAGTCTGTATCCCCCTCTGTGGTTGGACGCTCCTCTTGGTGACCAAAGAAGACCCTCAGTCTGATGTTCCGGAAGAAAGATGCTAGTTCCTGGCGAATTTTGAAAATATCAGGTGGGTGAGTAGGGACAAAACCCAGGCCTTTGTTCAAGAGTGATAGTTGGGTGTCCGTGAGGATAGTGTCAGAGAGGTTCATTACTAAGGAAGTCAGTCCCTGCTCGTGCTCGGGGATTGATCCCTCCCCATGCTCCTGGTTACCCTCTGTTCCAAATCGTCCCACTGGACTCCCCTGTGGCTCCCTTCTGTTTGCCTCTGCCTCGTCCCCGGCCTCTCCCTAAAAAGGAATCGGTGCTTGGGGAAAGAGTTGTGTGTGGCCACCCTGCATCCCTTGGAATGGTTGTTGGTATAGTGGGGGCCAACCAAAGTTGTTATTAGGGAACTGGGTATACATCGGGTTAAATGGGGGCGGTTCTGGGGTCCCCCATAGAAACCCCTACCTCTACCTCTCCTTCTAGGTTTTCTGACATAGTCACTATCCTCGCTCCCGGAGCTAGAACCTGATCTGTCAGATGTCCTATTGTCCCTACCCAGACCCCTTTTCATGTCTTCCATTTTCTTTGTGGCATAGTCATCGGTGATATAGGGGTACACTTTCTCCCTTGAAAATTTTTTCAGATCTTTCTGTAACTTGTCCACTTTAGACCTTAAAAGGTAATCTTTGTACTCCCCAATTTCTGTATTGGTCTCCTCCAACTTCTTTTTGAAGGTGGCCAAGATGATACTTGTTTTGATTCCCTGCTCATCCGCCTGGATTTTAATGTACAGGGCATCGGCAGTCCTTTTAGCCGTGTTTATAATTAGGATTAGCCAATCCCTAGTGCATTTCCAGGCGCTGAGTGACCAGTCTTTCCTAAAAATAGGATAGTTCAGGAAAATAAGAGGTTCGTTAGAAACAAGGAGACCTCTAGGGGCCGATTTGCCCCTAAGATATTCCTTCAGAATTGCCCCGTGCAGTATGGTTTTAACATGAGATTTCTTGAGTTCTAAAAGGGTGTCCCAGCCCTCCCCTTGAGTTAGGACCTGGTTAATAGAGGTATCTCCTAAAAGTGAAGGGCCTGCGAGGATGTCTGCCGCCGCATCGTCCCCGTAAGCTAGTCCCTGTTCTGTTGCCATGATTCCACAACACACATTCGTGTGGGAAAAACCGAGTAGGTGTCACACAGACAGGGATCGTAATAAAATCGTCCTCTGCGGCTCAGCGGCTGCTCACAGTAGAATAACACAAAATAGAGGAAAGAAGATAAGTCCCTGGCCACCCTCCTACAGACTATGAATCCACACAACACAGACCAGGGACTCACAGAATCATAAATCGTGATGGGTAATAAGTGAAGTGGTTGATTGGTGTAAGGCAGGGCACAAACAGTGTGTATAAAACTGCCCTCACACACAGCAAGCTGTGTCATGCTTCATCATAGGGCCTGCTAAACACACCCCCGCGCTAGCCAATGCTGGAGGTGGAGCAATAGGGAGGGGAAGACAAACACATGACATAAAAAGTGAACAAATCGTGTGGGATCTAAGAGGTGAAAAATGTGGCAGAGAATAATTTAAAAACTGGTAACAGTGTATCCCTACTCTATCTTTAATGGTGGGTACACTGTCCAGACACAAAATGTGGTCCCTGTCGGACCAGTGGGTGAAGGTAATGGCTACTAGATACCAGAGCCCTACCCCCCCCACTCTGCTAAAATGTCGACATGTTTCAGCCGAATGAAACTACTACCCCGGCTTTCTTCAGGACTTTCACCTGAACAATCCCAACAAGGATAAAGTCCCTACCTCCTTATAATCCAGGGGTAAGGAAAAACAAGCACCTGGTTTAGGTGCACACTCTGGTACAGGGAGTGATGGAGCCCCTTGCTCTCAATGAGGAACCTGTAGAGGATAAAATTAAGAGAAAGCACAAAAAGAAGTGAGGTGCAGGGTGCAAAAGTGCTGTGCCCTGTCTCATAAACCAACCAATCGATGTGAAGGGTGACCCCCCCCACACAAAACACATACATACATAATCCATAAATTGTATAAAATACCCAAGGTCACGTTAGAAATATCATGATCCTTAATGCGTCTAGCCAACTAGGCTGAACACGTGTTGCACTACCCCTATACAATACTCGGTGGTTGTGCCCTGGTGAATAGATCATAAAAACATAAACACATAACACTATGGAATATCATAATGTGCAAATATAGTCAAGCATCTATGTGCAACGCAACATACTCCCCATGACTATATCCATATTAAAAACAGCAAATTCCTTCAATAGGAGGCACCATCCATCAAGATCCATTCCTGGAATCTTACCGAGTTTATTATTAGGTCAAACTCGAACTGGCGGAGGGGTGCAAGTAGCTCCCTGTTGTCACACTCTAGGTTTCGACAGGGAGAAATACAAGAGAGAGAGTCGGAAAAATGCACATCGAGTCACAAGGAGGGAAATCTTATGCATGGTAGCGGAAATGACAGATCAAAACACGGGCCCTCTGAAACAGCCCTACATGTCCACGTGATTTCAGGAGGCTCAAACGGGACCCTTGCATAATGGAACTGCCAAGAAAAACTCCAGATGGTCCCACAGAGTCACAAGAGAGTAGCAATATATGTAATATCTGTTGTGCGTAGAGCAGGGTAAAATAGGGCGTAGACGCGTTCTCCTAATCTACCCGGTAAATCAAAATCCCTAAAAAAATGCAACACAGGCATTAAAGAGAGTCTCGTACGTCCAAAGACCAGCCAGCAACACAGCTCATCCCTACTCACTTCGTCAAGGTGAGCCCGCAACCGCCACCTAACCGCACTCCCAGCACCGTGTAGAGTGTCTCGTAGGTGTTCCCTCCATCATTACATAGGCAGTGAGGGAGGCGTCCACCACGCAAACACTGTAGCGTGCTGTGCGTGTAACAACTAGAACGTCACCCTCTCGGCCATGTTGGATGTGGCAATTAACGAGTATACACAGACGAAGAAAACGTCATGGGAGTCAGGGTAAGGATCTACTCTCAGCACGAGGGAAGGACAGAAAACACAAGGAAAAAAGTAAATTAATACTAAAGAGTTAGGAGTTAAGGCTGTTCCAGGGAATATCATAATTCAGGCCGCTGATGTGACTGCGTAACCTGTAAACCCATCTTTGTTCCCTCATGAACAGCGCTCTCTCTGGTTTGCAATGCGTCATGTCAATATAAGGCTTGTCAATAACAGTCCAGAAAAAATCATCAGCCAAATGATTTTTTTCTTTAAAATGTGTAGTAAGTCGACTAACAGATCTCTGGCATCTGAAGGTAGACCTGTGTTCCATTATTCTGACCTTTACCTTCCTCGTGGTCATGCCTATGTAAATGAGCTCACATGAACATTTGATTAAATAAATAACATACATAGAGTTACAATTTGTGTGTTTTCTTTGTTCCCACGGGTGTGGGAGGCCAATGTCTATGGTCTTGGTATTCGCAGTCAGATGGCATACATCACAGGACCCACATCTTGTGTGACCCGTAACAGGTGGTAAGAGAAGACCAGGTCGAGTAGAAGTATTAGTACCCTGAGACTGGGGCCTGGGTCTGGTATGGACTAGGAGATCCTTGATGTTATTGCTCAATTTATAGGAAAATAATGGTTTATCCAACTTCAGTCCATTGGAATTAAGGATTCGCCAATGACGTGTAATGATTTTCTGGATGTGATTGGAGGCTGTGTTAAAAGTAGTTACACAGATAGGCCTGACATTAGGTGGTTTAATGACTGTTTCTAACAGAGCCTCACGATTACAGTGGGCAGCTCTCTTGTTTGCTCTCTTAACAATCCTACTGGGGTAATTCCTCCCAATGAGTTTATTGTGTAAAACCCGGGATTCTGACTTAAATTCATCTGTGTCGGAACAATTCCGGCGATGGCGCAGAAATTGTCCCACCGGGAGGTTCTCCCCAAGGGATCTAGGGTGAAAGCTGCTGAATGACAGTAGACTATTTCTATCGGTGGTTTTGTGAAACATTTTAGTTCCAAGCCCGCCCCGATGTGGAAAGATGGTCAGGTCGAGGAAAGGTAGACTTTCTTTGGTAATGGTGGAGGTGAACAGCAATAAAGGATTCCGGCTATTAAGCCATATCAGAAAGTCATCAATAGATTGTCTGTCCCCCTCCCAGATCAGGAGGACGTCGTCATTGTAACGACGCCAAATTTTCACATTGTTCATCCAGATGTTGTTAGGAGCGTAAACATACTGGTCCTCAAAAGCTGACATATAGAGCCCTGCCAGACTTGGGGCGAAGACGCTCCCCATGGATGTACCATGTGACTGCAGGTAGTATGTACCCTGAAACTATCAAAATAAAAGGTCTGGGTGTAGTGTATGCCCAATCTTCAGAGTAGATAATCTCTTCCACCACCCTCAGGGTTTCCAACTGAGGAATATTGGTGTACAGGGACTCCACATCTAGACCCACCAAAAATTCGCTCTCTGGATCAAAGGGTAAGTCTTTGAGCAGGTTAAGGACTTCTGTAGTGTCCTTAAGATAGGCTCGCCTCGACTGCACAATGGGTTTGAGGAAAAAAAATCGCAAAAGTCAGGAGAGGTCCTGAGAGCGGGACCTGTCGAGGCACCTTGCCGGTGCCTGAGGACCTGCGGTGGAGACCAGCGGAGTCCCGAGAGAGCCCCGGTGAGTGGGACTGAGACGTGAGCTGTTGGGGGGTTGGTCGAGGCACATGGTCGGTTCCTTCCCCTTGTGGTCAGGAGTCCCAGAAGAGCCCCGGTGAGTGGGGCTCACACTGAGCATTGTTAAGGCTCCCAAGGCACGTTTAGTGCCAGTGCCTTTATTATTCATCACAGCTGCGCCGCCGTTGCGGGCAGCTGCAACGTGGGGGTCATTTGTTGACAGAGTCCCAGAGTGGGGCTCGCCAGGCACAGTGGTGCCAGTGTTTTCATTCCTCACAGCTGCACTGCAAGAGCGCGGGCAGCTGCAACAACGGGGGCATATTGTTGTTCATGCCAGGAGGGGGTGAGATACACCCCACGCCCCCAGCGCATTGCGCACTGTGATTTCGCTGCCTCGGCAGCTACGCCCTGACTTTCTGGACATAGGGCATTGGAGCCCCAGTGAAAGGCCAGTTGGCCTGGG
Source organism: Calotriton arnoldi (assembly GCA_963921515.1). Taxonomy (NCBI): domain Eukaryota; kingdom Metazoa; phylum Chordata; class Amphibia; order Caudata; family Salamandridae; genus Calotriton; species Calotriton arnoldi. The sequence continues at coordinate 146,408 of CAWUFW010019957.1, forward strand.
GTCAGTTCAGTGTGTAGGCTAAGGTGCTGTGTGCACTTTTGCAGTGTTACTGTGGTGCACGGTTTATGCCTAATGTGATGCCTACTGCATAATGTGTTTATGCCTACTGAGATGCATAATGTGTTTATGCTATGATGTTTTAGGATGATGCCTCATGCTAAGGTGATATAATGCTGAGTACAGTATTTTGCCAGTAATTACTGGCTGTGTTTTACTATCAGTTGTGATGGTTCTGACAGCGGCCCGATTGGCCCTGTCCTGTATATAATCCCCTGTAAATTATGACCTGGTGCCAGTTGGCACAGTGTATGTGTGTGATTATGGTTCTAATGTGTTTTGGATAATACAAAGGCTATTTTTATATAACCTTGTGTGGAGTTTCTTTTGTGGTGTGCCTAGTGTGTTGCTGCAGTGTGTGTGTGTTGCGCAAACACTTTAAACATTACCTATGGGATAAGCCTGACTGCTCGTGCCAAGCTACCAAGGGGGTGAGCAGGGGTTATCTTCGGTGTGTAACTCCCTTGCCCTGACTAGAGTGGTGGTTTCTGCCTGGCTTAGGCGCAAGCCCTAGCCAACCAGAAATACCATTTCTAACACTTGCGAACAAGGTCGAACAACAATGCCCCTTGTTATTCTGTTCTGGTCAGGCCCTAGCACCTAGACAAAACACACAGATGCAGCTATTGTTTGGGAATACATACTTTGGTCTTATTGGAATACACGGATAGGTGGCACGCACTTGGAGAGCAACCTTTCCAGAGAGAAGAGCATGACAACACCTATGATGTAGATCTACCATCTATGGACTGAGGTACGGGGTCTGCAGATAACACACAGAGATCTTCTAATATGTAATCATCCTGCGTCTGTGCAAGGGGAGGGAGGTTGGGCTACTCTGTCTCTCATTTTGACAGCTCCTTTTATGATCCATGGATTACTTGCTATGCTGACCGTATTTGTGTTATGCATTTTTCTGCTTATTGTGGCACGTATACTGCATATTAGAGCACGTTAGTTAAAATAAATATTTTGTACTTGTTTGTTTCTCCGTCAGATCTTATTGTGGACAGGTACAAGAGTGTGAGCGAAAGGGTGTGTCTTGATACTGCGATTCCTGAGAGAGTCAGGAGTGTTGTGTTCTGGGTGAGTAGGAGGGCAAGTGCTGAATTTCTCCACCCCTCTTAGGCCTGCAGGGGTGAAGAAGAAGCAGAGAATTCTAGGTAATGGAGTTTTTAGCATGAACAGACTGGTTTCCACAAAACCTTGCATGGATCGGAATCGGTGGGAATTTTCAAATAGAGACTCAGTCTTTGAGAGCATATTGGCTGGAACTGGTGAAGGCAGGAAGCTTAGAGGCACAAGCTCAGAAAGCAGGCACGCTGGATGATCCAGCTCTGCAGACAGGTAGGTTGAAGGCTCTGAAGGCAGGCAGGCCAGAGACTTTGGCTCTAAAGGCTGACCGGAGGCTTGGGATCAGAGGGCAAGCAGGCTAGAAGCTCAGGTTCAGAAGGCAAGGAGACTGCAAGCTCAAGTCCACAAGGCAAGCCAGATGAAGACTCAGGTTCAGAATGCATAATGGCGGATGACTCTGGCTCTGAATACAGCAGACCAGTTGAGGACCCTGTAGACTCTGCAAGAAAACCTGCTGAAGGCGGAGAGGAATAAGGTTGACAGACTTTTAACTCAGGGAATGATAGTAGTTCTTGGAAGGAAGATTCCCTGTTTTCAGAAGTGTAATCTTCACAGTTCCTTAGCACACTAAAAACACTGAAGTACCTTCTTCAGGATGGCTAAGACTCATGCTAATCTCAGTCTCTAATGACTAGACTTTCATTATAATTTGGCATTTCACATCTCCTAGTTGGAGAGAATAGGTCAGAAATGTCTTGGTCATGTGTGATCTTTTCAATTTCCTCTGCCTTACAAGGTGGTACAGATTCATCAGAGCATAGAGTACCTTTATTTCTGGACTCTTCAATTTGTGGCATTCTTGAAGGGGAGAGAGCAAAGAAGGAGTCAGGAATTTGTTCCTTCTCAGTGAGGATGTTTCTTTAGTCGCAGCAGTAAGATCAAAAGCATGGTCTGAGTCACAGGATATTGTCACATTAGTGTTTATATGCGGCACTGGTTCAGGTTTCGTCTGCAGGTCAATGTCCTGTGCACGTGTTACCTCCAGGGTAGAACTGATCCCACTACCAGGAAGAGAAAGCAGTGAGATGTTTTGTGTTTTGCCTTGCATTTAGGGCTTCTGAAAAGTGGAGGGGCACATCTCAAATGTAGCATGTAAATCTAATTTAGCACTAGAAGACAAAACAGCAGGGCCATTAGGAAATGCAGAATTCATAAAAAATACTTTCATTAGCTTCACTTTAAGACAATGTACCATGGCTGTCCTCCATGGAATCTGGGTGCTGATTCACAGTATTACACACCATTAGTGGACCAGCTTTGAGGTGACCACAAAAAAGTGTAAGCTTTCATTCTCCATTTCTAAGAAGACTAGCATGCTTGCAGAAAAGCAGGCTTGGACACGGGTTTTAGATGCCCATTTGAAGTCAGGGTTATAGTATTTTAATTGTGTCTGAAATGTTTTATTTTCTTGCTGCAATTCCAGAATTTTAGATTTAATGATATCCTGTGAAGACTGTAGATCTATCTGTCCAAGGACATTGGTAGGCTTGGTAACTAACTTCACAACAAGCAACAGCACTAAACCCTGGATTTTGTTCAAAATGGCTACTGGCAGCTTATGTTCTAGTAGGTTTTTCTCTCTTTTGCTACACTGATCAGTGTTTACTTTGAATGTAGTATTAAACATTATTTCTCTTGTATTAGGGACTGGGAGCTTTACTGGGTTACAAGACTGGAATACATCATTTGAATTGAAAACAGAGTTATGTAATGCATCTGCTCTTTGTCTGTGGTGTGGTTAATCATACCATCTATAAACAAAAAAGAGGGGGGAACAGGGAGCCAGTTAAGGTCCAGTGTCCATGCTCCCCATGTAATACATCCAAACGCAAAAGAGGACACTGTTCCTACGGCAGGGTGCAAAAAGTCACCTGTGCACCTTTTGAGAGAAAGAGAAGGAATGAAAAAGAATCCTAGGTAGAGTGGACCCACCAGTGAGGTGAAAGAACACGTCTTGCCTCCTGTTGCCCTCACACACCCCGAGGAGTGTCATGCTTCATCATCGGGCATGTTGCTCCTCGTCGGGCCGGCGCTGCAATGCCCTATGGGTCCCCCGAAGGGTCACTTTGTTGGAGATCTTTTTTGTATTGCCGGATGGTGCATGCGGGTGTGTGGGGTGTGGGTCCTAAATAAGGGTGAAAAAGGTGCGTGCATAGTGATTAAAACTGGCAAGGGGTAACCAAAAGAAAGGTCTTTAAACATTGTGGCACCCTTGACAGAATGGAAGCCCATAATCAGAGTGTAATTCCAAAAGGCACACGGTGCCCGAATCTGAGAGGTCAACATGTTTCGTGCCTTTGTTGCCGCAAAGGTCATTGGCGCTTCTTCAGGACCAAAATATTAAAATTGTGGTGAAGTGCACGTGAGACAAACATTAAAAATTATTGTGTAATAAATACCCTTAATACATGTCAGGGCAGGCCATTACGCTGCTCCTGATAGAAACCTAGGACAGAAAAGAAACAGAGAAACAGAGAATGTGCATTAGACTAACTTAATGCATCATAGTGTGCCAAAGCTGTGTGCACAACATCCCTCAAAGAGAAAACATAAGACACGAGGCCAAAAGGAGAAGCTTATTGCTAGTTTTTTCTCGTCCCCAGTATATACTCCTTACTCACAGTTACTATGAGGTGCCAGCTCCTGTGCACCTACCCCGTCCAAACGCCTGCCGATACTAAATTTGCGTCAGCGGGACAGGGGCTAGATATAGTTAAAATCACAGGTAGCCGGGCGGTTCCTCCTTCCGGAACACTGAATGATCTCAGCTAAAAGTGCGCATGCGTGGATAATGGCCCGCAATGCGCAAGCGTCAACCTGGAGAAGATCCCCTGCGCATAAGGTGCCGAAAGGGGGTTTCGTTGTTATGGCAACCTGTAAAAGCAACTCATCATCCGTTGATCTGCATGTGCCAGTCTAAGCCGGAACTCGATGTGCTAGAGTGACAAGATGAGTCTATCAACTATGAAGTGCAGGTTCTTATAATTATCGTTATCATGCCACGAATTAGAAATGCCAATAGTCAAAAAAGGGACATATCCAGAAAGTGGTGACAACTCAGGAACATATTACTATTTGGTAGTATAACAAATGTGCAGAATGTATTAGATGACTCAGTCCTATCGTTATTAGTAAGAAAAGAGTTAGGTGAGGAAGGGGGCTGCCTCCGTGTGTACATCAAAGAAGAATCCCTGATAGTCTCCCAAAAGTAGGAAACAACATATCTCGTGTGTGAAAGAAAGAAAAAAATGAAGAAAAGAAGGGATGGGAAAGACATTAGGTCCCTCGGCTGAACCACCGTACTACTAATCTATAAACAAAAAAGAGGGGGGACCAGCGAGCCAGCTAAGGTCCAGTGTCCATGCTCCCCATGTAATACATCCAAGCGCAAAAGAGGACACTGTTCCTACGGCGGGGTGCAAAAAGTCACCCGTGCGCCTTTCGAGAGAAAGATAAGGGATGAAAAAGAATCCCAGGTAGAGTGGACCCACCAGTGCGGGGAAAGAACACGTCTTGCCTCCTGTTGCCCTCACACACCCCGAGGGGTGTCATGCTTCATCATCAGGCATTTTGCTCCTCATCAAGCCGGCGCTGCAATACGGGTCCCCCGAAGGGTCACTTTGTTGGAGATCTTTTTTGTATTGCCGGATGGTGCATGCGGGTGTGTGGGTCCTAAATAAGGGTGAAAAAGGTGCGTGCATAGTGATTAAAACTGGCAAGGGGTAACCAAAAGAAAGGTCTTTAAACATTGTGGCACCCTTGACAGAATGGAAGCCCATAATCAGAGTGTAATTCCAAAAGGCACATGGTGCCCGAATCTGACAGGTCAACATATTTCGCGCCTTTGTTGCCGCAAAGGTCATTGGCGCTTCTTCAGGACCAAAATATTAAAATTGTGGTGAAGTGCACGTGAGACAAACATTAAAAATTGTGTAATAAATACCCTTAATACATGTCAGGGCGGGCCATTACGCTGCTCCTGATAGAAACCTAGGACAGAAAAGAAACAGAGAAACAGAGAATGTGCATTAGACTAACTTAATGCATCATAGTGTGCCACAGCTGTGTGCACGACATCCCTCAAAGAGAAAACATAAGACACGAGGCCAAAAGGAGAGTGATGTTCTCCCCAGTAAGCAGAGGACATGTGGGGCCCCCCAGGTATGTCAGGAGGCCGGTCAGTCACAACGAGCAATGGGGAACATAGCCATCGTTCGCCTGGCACTGCCAAAAAACCACTGGAAGACCCAACAAATGCACCGCGCCACCAAGGCGGGACATCAAAATAATGGGTTTTATTATAAAACCACTAGCAGCAAGTATTGTATGTGGCAAGTCTGCTGGACCCTCATATGATCGTATAGGGGGACCCAACTGTGAAGGGGGTATAATATACCCTAAACCGCAATACAAAACCACACCATAAATGCCCCTTACACAGACCAATACTCATATTTATAAAGCCCATAAACTACCAGATGAGGTTGAGCACCTCTCATGGAGTCCTTACCTCCCACTGTGAGGAGAGTTGCTCCAATGGTTCAAAGCGTTGGACGCCCGCACCTTATCGGGCTAGTAAAGGGAACAATAGGTAAGCAGGCATGAGCGCACTAATAACAAACAACAATCATTGTCCTGAGAGCTTATTGCTCGTTTTTCTCGTCCCCAGTATATACTCCTTACTCACAGTTACTATGAGGTGCCAGCTCCTGTGCACCTACCCCATCCAAACACCTGCCGATACTAAATTTGCGTCAGCGGGACAGGGGCTAGATATAGTTAAAATCACAGGTAGCCGGGCGGTTCCTCCTTCCGGAACACTGAATGATCTCGGCTAAAAGTGCGCATGTGTGGATAATGGCCCGCAATGCGCACGCGTCAACCGGGAGAACTGATCCCCTGCGCATAAGGGTGCCGAAAGGGGGTTTCGTTGTTATGGCAACCTGTAAAAGCAACTCATCATCCGTTTATCTGCGTGTGCCAGTCTAAGCCGGAATTCGATGTGCTAGAGTGACAAGATGAGTCTATCAACTATGAAGTGCAGGTTCTTATAATTATCGTTATCATGCCACGAATTAGAAATGCCAATAGTCAAAAAAGGGACATATCCATAACGTGGTGACAACTCAGGAACATACTACTATTTGGTAGTATAACAAATGTGCAGAATGTATTAGATGACTCAGTCCTATCGTTATTAGTAAGAAAAGAGTTAGGTGCGGAAGGGGGCTGCCTCCGTGTGTACATCAAAGAAGAGTCCCTGATAGTCTTCCAAAAGTAAGAAACAACATATCTCATGTGTGAAAGAAAGAAAAAAATGAAGAAAAGAAGGGATAGGAAAGACATTAGGTCCCTCGGCTGAGCCGCCGTGCTACTTATCTATAAACAAAAAAGAGGGGGACCAGGGAGCCAGTTAAGGTCCAGTGTCCATGCTCCCCATGTAATACATCCAAACGCAAAAGAGGACACTGTTCCTATGGCGGGGTGCAAAAAGTCACCCGTGCGCCTTTTGAGAGAAAGAGAAGGAATGAAAAAGAATCCTAGGTAGAGTGGACCCACCAGTGAGGGGAAAGAACACGTCTTGCCTCCTGTTGCCCTCACACACCCCGAGGGCTGTCATGCTTCATCATCGGGCATTTTGCTCCTCGTCGGGCCGGCGCTGCAATGCCCTATGGGTCCCCCGAAGGGTCACTTTGTTGGAGATCTTTTTTGTATTGCCAGATGGTGCATGCATGTGTGAGGGTCATAAATAAGGGTGAAAAAGGTGCGTGCATAGTGATTAAAATTAGCAAGGGGTAACCAAAAGAAAGGTCTTTAAACATTGCGGCACCCTTGACAGAATGGAAGCCCATAATCAGAGTGTAATTGCAAAAGGCACACGGTGAACGAATCTGATAGGTCAACATGTTTCGCGCCTTTGTTGCCGCAAAGGTCATTGGCGCTTCTTCAGGACCAAAATATTAAAATTGTGGTGAAGTGCACGTGAGACAAACATTAAAAATTATTGTGTAATAAATACCCTTAATACATGTCAGTGCGGGCCATTACGCTGCTCCTGATAGAAACCTAGGACAGAAAATAAACAGAGAAACAGAGAATGTGCATTAGACTAACTTAATGCATCATAGTGTGCCACAGCTGTGTGCACAACATCCCTCAAAGAGAAAACATAAGACACAAGGCCAAAAGGAGAGTGATGTTCTCCCCAGTAAGCACAGGACATGTGGGGGCCCCCCAGGTATGTCAGGAGGCGGGTCAGTCACAAGGAGCAATGGGGAACATAACCATTGCTCGCCTGGCACTGCCAAAAAACCACTGGGAGACCCAACAAATGCACCGCGCCACCAAGGCGGGACATCAAAATAATGGGTTTTATTAAAAAATCACTAGCAGCAAGTATCGTATGTGGCAAGTCTGCTGGACCCTCATAGGATCGTATAGGGGGACCCAACTGTGAAGGGGGTATAATATACCGTAAACCGCAATACAAAACCACACCATAAATGCCCCTTACACAGACCAATACTCATATTTATAAAGCCCATAAACTACCAGATGAGGTTGAGCACCTCTCATGGAGTCCTTACCTCCCACTGCGAGGAGAGTTGCTGCAATGGTTCAAAGCGTTGGACGCCCGCACCTTATCGGGCTAGTAAAGGGAACAATATGTAAGCAGGCATGAGCGCACTAATAACAAACAACAATCATTGTCCTGAGAGCTTATTGCTCGTTTTTTCTCGTCCCCAGTATATACTCCTTACTCAGAGTTACTATGAGGTGCCAGCTCCTGTGCACCTACCCCTTCCAAACACCTGCCGATACTAAATTTGCGTCAGCGGGACAGGGGCTAGATATAGTTAAAATCACAGGTAGCCGGGCGGTTCCTCCTTCCGGAACACTGAATGATCTCGGCTAAAAGTGCGCATACGTGGATAATGGCCCGCAATGCGCACGCGTCAACCGGGAGAACTGATCCCCTGCGCATAAGGGTGCCGAAAGGGGGTTTCGTTGTTATGGCAACCTGTAAAAGCAACTCATCATCCGTTGATCTGCGTGTGCCAGTCTAAGCCGGAACTCGATGTGCTAGAGAGACAAGATGAGTCTATCAACTATGAAGTGCAGGTTCTTATAATTATCGTTATCATGCCACGAATTAGAAATGCCAATAGTCAAAAAAGGGACATATCCAGAAAGTGGTGACAACTGATGAACAAAAAAGAGGGGGGACCAGGGAGCCAGTTAAGGTCCAGTGTCCATGCTCCCCATGTAATACATCCAAACGCAAAAGAGGACACTGTTCCTACGGCGGGGTGCAAAAAGTCACCCGTGCGCCTTTTGAGAGAAAGAGAAGGAATGAAAAAGAATCCTAGGTAGAGTGGACCCACCTTTGAGGGTAAAGAACACGTCTTGCCTTCTGTTGCCCTCACACACCCCGAGGGGTGTCCTGCTTCATCATCGGGCATTTTGCTCCTCGTCGGGCCGGCGCTGCAATGCCCTATGGGTCCCCCGAAGGGTCACTTTGTCGGAGATCTTTTTTGTATTGCCGGATGGTGCATGCGGGTGTGTGGGGTGTGGGTCCTAAATAAGGGTGAAAAAGGTGCATGCATAGTGATTAAAACTGGCAAGGGGTAACCAAAAGAAAGGTCTTTAAACATTGCGGCACCCTTGACAGAATGGAAGCCCATAATCAGAGTGTAATTCCAAAAGGCACACGGTGCCCGAATCTGACAGGTCAACATATTTCGCGCCTTTGTTGCCGCAAAGGTCATTGGCGCTTCTTCAGGACCAAAATATTAAAATTGTGGTGAAGTGCACGGGAGACAAACATTAAAAATTATTGTGTAATAAATACCCTTAATACATGTCAGGGCGGGCCATTACGCTGCTCCTGATAGAAACCTAGGACAGAAAAGAAACAGAGAAACAGAGAATGTGCATTAGACTAACTTAATGCATCATAGTGTGCCACAGCTGTGTGCACGACATCCCTCAAAGAGAAAACATAAGACACGAGGCCAAAAGGAGAGTGATGTTCTCCCCAGTAAGCAGAGGACATGTGGGGCCCCCCAGGTATGTCATGAGGCGGGTCAGTCACTAGGAGCAATGGGGAACATAACCATTGTTCGCCTGGCACTGCCAAAAAACCACTGGGAGACCCAACAAATGCACCGCGCCACCAAGGCGGGACATCAAAATAATGGGTTTTATTATAAAACCACTAGCAGCCAGTATCGTATGTGGCAAGTCTGCTGGACCCTCAGATGATCGTATTGGGGGACCCAACTGTGAAGGGGGTATGATATACCCTAAACCGCAATACAAAACCACACCATAAATGCCCCTTACACAGACCAATACTCATATTTATAAAGCCCATAAACTACCAGATGAGGTTGAGCACCTCTCATGGAGTCCTTACCTCCCACTGTGAGGAGAGTTGCTCCAATGGTTCAAAGCGTTGGATGCCCTCACCTTATCGGGCTAGTAAAGGGAACAATATGTAAGCATGCATGAGCGCACTAATAACAAACAACAATCATTGTCCTGAGAGCTTATTGCTCGTTTTTTCTCATCCCCAGTATATACTCCTTACTCACAGTTACTATGAGGTGCCAGCTCCTGTGCACCTACCCCGTCCAAACGCCTGCCGATACTAAATTTGCGTCAGCGGGACAGGGGCTAGATATAGTTAAAATCACAGGTAGCCGGGTGGTTCCTCCTTCCGGAACACTGAATGATCTCGGCTAAAAGTGCGCATGCGTGGATAATGGCCTGCAATGCGCACACGTCAACCGGGAGAACTGATCCCCTGCGCATAAGGATGCCGAAAGGGTGTTTCGTTGTTATGGCATCCTGTAAAAGCAACTCATCATCCGTTGATCTGCGTGTGCCAGTCTAAGCCGGAACTCGATGTGCTAGAGTGACAAGATGAGTCTATCAACTATGAAGTGCAGGTTCCTATAATTATCGTTATCATGCCACGAATTAGAAATGCCAATAGTCAAAAAAGGGACATATCCAGAAAGTGATGACAACTCAGGAACATACTACTATTCGGTAGTATAACAAATGTGCAGAATGTATTAGATGACTCAGTCCTATCGTTATTAGTAAGAAAAGAGTTAGGTGAGGAAGGGGCTGCCTCCGTGTGTACATCAAAGAAGAGTCCCTGATATAGTCTCCCAAAGTAGGAAACAACATATCTTGTGTGTGAAAGAAAGAAAAAAATGAAGAAAAGAAGGGATAGGAAAGACATTAGGTCCCTCGGCATGTAATACATCCAAACGCAAAAGAGGACACTGTCTTGCCTCCTGTTGCCCTCACACACCTGTGATGTATTACATGGGGAGCATGGACACTGGACCTTACATAGCTCCCTGGTCCCCCCTCTTTTTTGTTTATAGATTAGTAGCACGGCGGCTCAGCCGAGGACCTAATGTCTTTCCTATCCCTTCTTTTCTTCATTTTTTTCTTTCTTACACACACACGAGATATGTTGTTTCCTACTTTTGGGAGACTATCAGGGACTCTTCTTTGATGTACACACGGAGGCAGCCCCCTTCCTCACCTAACTCTTTTCTTACTAATAACGATAGGACTGAGTCATCTAATACATTCTGCACATTTGTTATACTACTGAATAGTAGTATGTTCCTGAGTTGTCATCACTTTCTGAATATGTCCCTTTTTTGACTATTGGCATTTCTAATTCGTGGCATGATAACGATAATTATAAGAACCTTCACTTCATAGTTGATAGACTCATCTTGTCACTCTAGCACATCGAGTTCCGGCTAAGACTGGCACACGCAGATCAACGGATGATGAGTTGCTTTTACAGGTTGCCATAACAACGAAACCCCCTTTCGGCACCCTTATGCGCAGGGGATCAGTTCTGCCAGTTGACGCGTGCGCATTCTGGGCCATTATCCACGCATGCGCACTTTTATCCGAGATCATTCAGTGTTCTGGAAGGAGGAACCGCCCGGCTACCTGTGATTTTAACTATATCTAGCCCGTGTCCCGCGGACGCAAATTTAGTATCGGCAGGCGTTTGGACGGGGCAGGTGCACAGGAGCTGGCACCTCAGAGTAACTGTGAGTAAGGAGTATATACTGGGGACGAGAAAAAATGAGCAATAAGCTCTCAGGACAATGATTGTTGTTTGTTATTAGTGCGCTCATGCCTGCTTACATATTGTTCCCTTTACTAGCCCGATAAGGTGCGGGCGTCCAACGCTTTGAACCATTGGAGCAACTCTCCTCACAGTGGGAGGTAAGGACTCCATGAGAGGTGCTCAACCTCATCTGGTAGTTTATGGGCTTTATAAATATGAGTATTGGTCTGTATAAGGGGCATTTATGGTGTGGTTTTGTATTGCGGTTTAGGGTATATTATACCCCCTTCACAGTTGGGTCCCCCTATACGATCATATGAGGGTCCAGCAGACTTGCCACATACGATATTTGCTGCTAGTGGTTTTATAATAAAACCCATTATTTTGATGTCTTGCCTTGGTGGCGCGGTGCATTTGTTGGGTCTCCCAGTGGTTTTTTGCCAGTGCCAGGCGAACGATGGTTATGTTCCCCATTGCTCCTCGTGACTGACCCGCCTCCTGACATACCTGGGGGGCCCCCACATGTCCTGTGCTTATTGGGGAGAACATCACTCTCCTTTTGGCCTCGTGTCTTATGTTTTCTCTTTGAGGGATGTCGTGCATACAGCTGTGGCACACTATGATGCATTAAGTTAGTCTAATGCACATTCTCTGTTTCTCTGTTTATTTTCAGTCCTAGGTTTCTATCAGGAGCAGCGTAATTGCCCGCCCTGACATGTATTAAGGGTGTTTATTACACAATAATTTTTAATGTTTGTCTCACGTGCACTTCACCACAATTTTAATATTTTGGTCCTGAAGAAGCGCCAATGACATTTGCGGCAACAAAGGCGCGAAACAGGTTGACCTATCAGATTCGGGCACCGTGTGCCTTTTGGAATTACACTCTGATTATGGGCTTCCATTCTGTCAAGGGTGCCGCAATGTTTAAAGACCTTTCTTTTGGTTACCCCTTGCCAGTTTTAATCACTATGCACGCACCTTTTTCACCCTTATTTAGGACCCACACCCCACACACCTGCATGCACCATCCGGCAATACAAAAAAGATCTCCGACAAAGTGACCCTTCGGGGGACTTGTAGGGCATTGTAGCGACGGCTCGACGAGGAGCAAAATGCCTGATGATGAAGCATGACACCCCTCGGGGTGTGTGAGGGCAACAGGAGGCAAGACGTGTTCTTTCCCCTCACTGGTGGGTCCACTCTACCTAGGATTCTTTTTCATCCCTTATCTTTCTCTCGAAAGGCGCACGGGTGACTTTTTGCACCCCGCCGTAGGAACAGTGTCCTCTTTTGCGTTTGGATGTATTACATGGGGAGCATGGACACTGGACCTTAGCTGGCTCGCTGGTCCCCCCTCTTTTTTGTTTATAGATTAGTAGTACGGCGGCTCAGCCGAGGGACCTAATGTCTTTCCTATCCCTTCTTTTCTTCATTTTTTTCTTTCTTTCACACACAAGATACGTTGTTTCCTACTTTTGGGAGACTATCAGGGACTCTTCTTTGATGTACACACGGAGGCAGCCCCCTTCCTCACCTAACTCTTTTCTTACTAATAACGATAGGACTGAGTCATCTAATACATTCTGCACATTTGTTATACTACCAAATAGTAGTATGTTCCTGAGTTGTCACCACTTTCTGGATATGTCCCTTTTTTGACTATTGGCATTTCTAATTCGTGGCATGATAACGATAATTATAAGAACCTGCACTTCATAGTTGATAGACTCATCTTGTCACTCTAGCACATCGAGTTCCGGCTTAGACTGGCACACGCAGATCAACGGATGATGAGTTGCTTTTACAGGTTGCCATAACAACGAAACCCACTTTCGGCACCCTTATGCGCAGGGGATCAGTTCTCCCGGTTGACGCGTGCGCATTGCGGGCCATTATCCACGCATGCGCACTTTTAGCCGAGATCATTCAGTGTTCCGGAAGGAGGAACCGCCCGGCTACCTGTGATTTTAACTATATCTAGCCCGTGTCCCGCTGACGCAAATTTAGTATCGGCAGGCGTTTGGACGGGGTAGGTGCACAGGAGCTGGCACCTCATAGTAACTGTGAGTAAGGAGTATATACTGGGGACAAGAAAAAACGAACAATAAGCTTGCAGGACAATGATTGTTGTTTGTTATTAGTGCGCTCATGCCTGCTTACATATTGTTCCCTTTACTAGCCCGATAAGGTGCGGGCGTCCAACGCTTTGAACCATTGGAGCAACTCTCCTCACAGTGGGAGGTAAGGACTCCATGAGAGGTGCTCAACCTCATCTGGTAGTTTATGGCGTTTATAAATATGAGTATTGGTCTGTGTTAGGGGCATTTATGGTGTGGTTTTGTATTGCGGTTTAGGGTATATTATACCCCCTTCACAGTTGGGTCCCCCTATACGATCATATGAGGATCCAGCAGACTTGCCACATACGATACTGGCTGCTAGTGGTTTTATAATAAAACCCATTATTTTGATGTCCCGCCTTGGTGGCGCAGTGTATTTGTTGGGTCTCCCAGTGGTTTTTTGGCAGTGCCAGGCGAACGATGGTTATGTTCCCCATTCCTCCTTGTGACTGACCAGCCTCCTGACATACCTGGGGGGCCCCCACATGTCCTGTGCTTACTGGGGAGAGCATCACTCTCCTTTTGGCCTCGTGTCTTATGTTTTCTCTTTGAGGGATGTCGTGCACACAGCTGTGGCACACTATGATGCATTAAGTTAGTCTAATGCACATTCTCTGTTTATCTGTTTATTTTCTGTCCTAGGTTTCTATCAGGAGCAGCGTAATGGCCCACCCTGACATGTATTAAGGGTATTTATTACACAATAATTTTTAATACTTGTCTCACGTGCACTTCACCACAATCTTAATATTTTGGTCCTGAAGAAGCGCCAATGACCTTTGCGGCAACAAAGGCGCGAAACATGTTGACCTATCAGATTCGGGCACCGTGTGCCTTTTGGAATTACACTCTGATTATGGGCTTCCATTCTGTCAAGTGTGCCGCAATGTTTAAAGACCTTTCTTTTGGTTACCCCTTGCCAGTTTTAATCACTATGCACGCACCTTTTTCATCCTTATTTAGGACCCACACCCACCATCCGGCAATACAAAAAAGATCTGACAAAGTGACCCTTTGGGGGACCCTTAGGGCATTGCAGCGCCGGCCAGACGAGGAGCAAAATGCCTGATGATGAAGCATGACACCCCTCGGGGTGTGTGAGGTCAACTGGAGGCAAGACGTGTTCTTTCCCCTCACTGGTGGGTCCACTCTACCTAGGATTCTTTTTCATTCCTTCTCTTTCTCTCAAAAGGCGCACGGGTGACTTTTTGCACCCCGCCGTAGGAACAGTGTCCTCTTTTGCGTTTGGTTAATCATACCAGCGGTCAGGTGAGAATCAGAACTCTTCAGCAAACAGAGAAAGGTATCATCCTCCTTTTGCAATGCTGACACACTCATTGAATCTGGATCAGAACAACAGATTATGTCAAGGTCTGGCAAAGAGGTGTCTGAGAGCCAATGAGTAAAATATTCAGAATGCAAATGTCCATTTCTTGTAAATAGATTATTTGTTTCAGGACTAGGATTAACATCCTCAAATATCAAAGTAGACATTAATTGCAGTTGACTGTTGGGCACTCGAGAACTGCCTTGCAGATACTGAAATGAAGCACTGGTGCCTTTCTTTCTTAGCCCTTTCATTATGACACACATTCAACCAAAGAAAATGTTAGCTAACTGAATGCAAATAAACCTCAAAAGCGGTACTAAAATCGTGGGTTGGTCAAAGACAATACTCACAGCGGACAAGAATCACCACCTAGTTTTTCATCTCTGCCCACAGAGCCTGTTGATCAAACAGAAACATGCAAGGCTGTAACAGCAAAGTTGTAGAACTAAATAAGTGCCTACAACACACAAGGACCTAGCAAGGAGGAGTGCTTAACAGGAAATATTAGAATTACAAGGGCACATTTGCCAGAAATCAAGTAAAGGGAAGTGGAAGCTAAGACAGCACAAACAGGAAGGTAGCAAACTAATAATGGGCTACAATAAATGGAAAAAAGCAGGGACTAAGGAAAAGATAAGTACAGAGAGATGAAATGTGCAAGGATTAAGGATGCACTAAAATAGTTCAGAATCAAAAATCAAGGGAGAACTGCAAGCAGTGCTAGTTCAAGAACAGGGATAAGCTACAGCGAATGAATCAAGGAACAAGGATAGCAAAACAAGGACTAGCAAATGCCCCTGAGCTCCAAAAACAAAGGGACAGTCTAAGAGGGGCACTGCTACAATGACCAATGCTGGAATGAAGTTACCTGGTGCTTAAAAGAGCTCACTGTGATCACATCACTCAAGTGTAAGCAGGATAGCACCTGCCAGCCACAGGTGTGCTGAATTCCTCCACCCATCCTTGACCTGCAGGGGTGGAGACAAAGCTGTGAGCAAGGAATTCTAGTGTATTTAATTGCGTTTTTAGCATGAACAGACTGCCTTACACAAAACCTGGCATGGATCAGAACCGGATGGGAATTTCCGAATAATCTTCAAGAGCCTGCGAAATCAGTATATGCAAACAGTGGAAGGTCCAGAAGCTTATTAGAACACTGGAAAGTCTCACAGTTAGGCCCCCTGGTGTTAGACACAAGAGTGCAGGGAGCGAATTGTGACATACCTGTAAACATTCACCATTCACTATGATGCAGTCCACTCAGTTTGCCCTGTACAAAAAGTCTCCAGGTCGGTAGAGCACAACAGGCCAAAAACAAAGGGGTAAGACACATCCCAGGTGTTCCCAACAAAGTCTTCCTCTAGTCAAGGAGGTGTAATATTCCCCAGCTTCCAAGCACCAAGCCAGCAGTGATCACAGTATGAAAACTCCAGAGGAGTGGCAGTCTAAATGTCTCAGCAGTTCCAGCACACCAGTGATGGAGCCCCCCAAAAACCTTTCACTTACTGGGCTGTCCCAAAAATGGGCATAACAGGTTTTCCACTGCTTGTCAGGGTTGCTGACACTGCTACTGCTGGAGCCTGAGACAGGCATCCCCCAACAAAGTTTCACTCTAGTCAAGGAAGTGCAATATTTACCAGCCTCCATGCACCCAGCCAGTAGTAAATGGAGTATGAAAACTCCACAGGAGTGGCAGTCTACTTTTCCCAGGACTTCCAGCCAGCCCAAGCTCCCCAAAAACACATTGAGCACTGGTCTGTCCAAGAGCGGCATAACAGGTTTTCCCGTGCTCGTCAATGATATTGTCACTGCTACTACTAGCCCCCGAGATATGCACCCCACTAACTCCAGTAATAGGCAAGCCCTGCCGGCACCATGGCATCCTAAATGGCAAGGCCCAAGTCCACTGTTCCCAAGGCCCCACACTGGCAGCCCACATCGAACTCCCATCATGTGGCAGATCTCAAAGCAGTAACACAGCCTACACCCAGGTGCGTCCAATGATAAAGGATCAAGCCAGGTATCCCACCTCAAGTGGTTCAAGGTGGTCCTGCTCTCCTCTCCACTCCTTCCAGCCCAGCATTAGATCACAAGGGGGCAGGCTTCTCCATTGTCCACTGTGGCCCAGCTCGGTCCGACAGGGCTTGCTGGCCCACCCAGAGGTCCTCCAGCAGCTGCACTCTCACTGCAAAGGGGCAATCCAAAAGTCCTCTGCACAATTGGTACCCAAGAATGGGTGGCCCAGATGCCACTAAGAATAACACCAACACATCACTCCAACACCTCAGCTATCATGGTCTCCATGGCCCTGACCAATTGCCGCCATCCGAACTTCACCAGCAGTCCTTCAGACAACAAACCTATAGGATACTGTCTCTAACAACTAAAACCGCTGATTGAAGTCAGTGCTGCCCAAAATCGATAGAGTATGTGTGTGTTAGGATTTTGTGGGATCTGTGTGGCTCATACCGTAGCTCCTGGATAATGTCTCTCGTTGGCTAACTTGGTAAGCCACACCCCCCCCCACTCGGATGCTACTATTAGCTATCTTTTAAGGCACATGGATCTTTATGTCTTCATACACAGGGAGACGCCTCACACGCTTCATGCCAGATATCGCAGCTGTCAGTGATCTTCATGACCACATCAACTCATATTTCCTCATGCTGTTTATGTCCATGTTGACATTGGGACGTTAATGTAATCTGAAAACAAAAGTGTGCGTGTGTGTGTGTGTGTGCGTGCATTCGTGTGTGTATGTGTGAAAGGCTTTGTTAGTCGTAGCAAATATGAACAGTTGCTTTTGTTATTAATATATTATGTTTATGTTTCTGTGCATGTTTTGGGTCCACGATATATATATACACACACACACACACACACACACGCGCGCACATCTGAGTAAGCAAGCTTGTCTGAGTGTGTGTGAGCCGTTTCTTTTATAAGCTTTTAATGTGGCTCAGAAAATGTCTCAGTTGACCTGTGACCATTTGTAATCAAATAAAACTCGGCGGAAACCATACATTGAAGCATGGACTAAGAAACAGAAACCAGTCCATTTTTTTGTTCCACAGAGAAACAGTAAGGTATTTACAGCTTGACGAAAATTAATGTTTCTGTTTGAGATTCCAACACTTCTCCGGAATTATGTCAAGCTAAAAAATCATACTTGTAAATTAGACCCCATCGAAAAATGAATAATACAGTCCCGTTCGCAATCCTCCATGTTTTTTCTCATGGATATAGAATGACATAATTCCACCACCAAAAACACGCTTGAAAAACCAGTTGGATTTTTTTTTAATTAGAAATTGTCACAGAGCAAGCCCTGCATCCTCCTCTACGGAATGACATTATCCTCAGGAAGTAGCCCTGGCTGCAAATATCAAAAGGCCGAAAAACGGAGAGGTGGCAGGACATGCCCTTTTGTTCCATGGATTGCATTTTTACGTCCTTTATGAAATACAATAAAAGCACTGAACATTTCACTTTAAACAATCTACAGCAGAGCACTTAGTAGACACCCGCTAAACCACAAATTAGGAGGTACAAATGTAACTTTTGAAACTGAATTGACGGCTAGGCTATTAATTAACTTTTTCATCGATTTAAAAAAAACAAAAAAAAACCTGTAATTAAAAATCGGCCCGGGCACGCAAAAAAAAAGCGGCCCACATTTGCATATTGCCTTTCCGCAAAACACTGCTTCTGCGAAGATTTATAAAAAAGGGAGGTGGGGGCTTTGACAGAGGCATGTTTTCTTAACTATACTTAGATAAAAGAAATGCACAGATTAGTTCACAGTGGTGAAACACACCTGAAAACAAGTGAGGCCACTTCTGCTCAGGCCCCCGCTCAATATGCATACATTAATGGGCCCGCCCAGCGAGAGAAAGGGAATGACACCTCTGCCGGTTGATAAAAGGGAGGTAATGGACGCCCATCCGCTTCCAGAAAGGCTACTCAGGCACCCACAGGGCCGCTGGCGGCATCCGAACAACACAGACACCGCCCAAATTGCCCCCCCCTAGGCTGCCCAAAAAAGCAGCCCCCAGCTGGAACTCAGATACCGGCCCCTCGGCCATTGCCCACCAAGAGCGATGCATTCTATTGAATATAATTTGTTACCGCACAGTGGATGAGGAAGCCAGAGGAGCTCATTAGAGGTTTTGCAATGAGGTGATGTTTCAAAATAGTGCAACAAACGAGTGCAATGCATTGAAGTAAATAGAATTTGTAACTTACCTCATAGTGCTTGAAGTAGTGGTCAAAATGTATCTTCTGCGTAGCTCTGCTGAAATACATCTCCTTTGTTTTGCCACAAATGTAGCTTTGAATTTAGACACATGTAATCTAAGATTTTCCATTAAAAAGGGGGAAGGAATGTTTTGAAGGAATTACAATGGTGTGTTTTCGAAATCGTGCTACTCCCATGAAACTGATCTTCTTTCTGACTATTTAAAGCTGTGCGCTATAAAAATGCAAGTGTGATCTGCTTTTGAGAGTGATTTATTCAAGTGTAAAACACGCTCAATTTATTAGTTTTGTAAAAAAAAGTTACCGGTCACCAATCTAAAGCCTTTTAAATGGCCTACGTGCATAAACTGATGTCCACTTTCATTATAGCTGTGCGTGAGAAGGTAAGTATTTTACTAATAAATGCATTTCTGTCAATCACCTGGCCCAGTTAATATACCTGCTGCAAGAACATAAGATTGGGAATTCAACACGGTACAAGAAGACCTTGTCATTCGTGATTTCACACAGAGAAGGATTTTCAGAGCCAGTGACTGCCTCTCTAGTACAAAAACACTATCTACAGTCTTTCAAATTGTTAAAATAATCAGGGGCGGCTCCTCCGCTAAGGCGGAGGAGCGTTGCCCCACTTCTATGCGAGCAGTGTAAAAAGGAAAACTAAAACGCTAATAACTAACGTAATTCGTTTTTCTTCCTGCTCGGGTGTGTGGCTGGCCAGTGCATGGGGCAGGGGAGTAGTGTAAAGCATACTGTAAAGTGTGCATGACAGTTTGACCGGCCCAAGAGGGCAGGTCAACCCGTCATGCACACTTTGCATAGCCTGGTGGGGAACATGCAAAGCCTCCATGCCCCTGTCTGAACGTCGATCCACGGTGCTTGGACCAATCACAATGCTGCTTAAGGCAGCGTTGTGATTGGACAGGGGATTCTGGGAGGCTGGGAGCTTCCTGTTGCTGGCAGAGGAGACAAAGCAGAGGCTGCAGCATCCAGCGGCACCCAGGTAAGTCAGTTTATTTGTATTTGTTTTATTCCCCCCTTCCACTCCCCCGCAAACCCCGTGCTCCAACACCCATGCTGAGTAGCGGCTGCTACTGCAAATAATTGACCTAGTGCACCCATCAGCCTACTGTGGCTTCTTTCTATGAAGCAAAATCCAATTTCTCTCTTAAACTGCATATTAAAGCTAATGGCTCTAAACAACTTGGAACAGTGTAGGCTAGGAATATCAGTTCCTGAATATGATTGGGACAGAATATTGTTACAACAATCTCAAGGCACAAAATATTGAAAGGTAAGTTTCTATAAATTGTTTGTAGATATATCCAGATGTGCATACCTTGGTGATATATATATATATATATTCACTGAAAAAAACCATAGGTTTCAGGGGCGTTATAGGTAGTTGGACATTTCACTCGTACAAAACCATAGAAATTCCCCCGTTATAGTTAGTTCAGCTAACTATAACTCGCGCGCCCGCAATGCACTGCTGATGACGTCACATATTACATCACTCATGACATGGTCAGTTACATCACTCATGACATCACTCATGACATCTCAAATGAAATCACTGATGACATCACTGATGACATCATCCTTGTGATAGAGTGGCAGACCTCCTCTCACCCTAATATAACCTTTGATACACACACTCAAAAATACAAACTAACATTTTCAAAACAATGGACATACCAATACCAGTTACAACACACCTATTTAGTAATTCCAAGATCTACACACACATCCACTCATTCACCAACAGTCCCTATACGGTCACTCATACATGTACTCACTCATCATATGTACTCATACACCTATACATCCTGTTACACACCGCCACTCATCCATAGAGTTACTCACACACATAGTCACACATGCAAACAAAGTATCAAACATCCATTTACTTGCATATACAGTTATACACACACTACCACACTTACTTCTACAGAAACTTACACATACTTACTCTCTTAAACAATCACTTATAGAAACACCTACTTATTTGTACAGGAACTCTTCCAATCTCTCACTCTCACACATACTCACTTATATACACCAATACTCACATATACTAGTTTAAAACATATGTAGTTACTCATAAAGACACTATTGCGACAGTCATTCACTTACTAACACACCCATACACATACTCATCCACCTATACAGTCCTGCACACATGCTGTCTTCAACACACACAGTGAGTCACACATTCATGCA